>JABUQX010020598.1:17500-22500 GCA_015478945.1 Trachelipus rathkii | reverse complement strand
TACCAATTTAAAATTACTATTATAAAATTAAGAAAATATAAATAAAATTATTAGATCAATAGTATAAGATATCTAATATATAAGGGAATTTCTTAAAAAACTTTCTTTATAATAGTTTTAATACTTTACAATATGTGAGTGAAATATCAAAGATTGTATCCCTGATAAGAGTAGATGAAGAGAGATATAAGATAATAAGTAATGTAATAGAGATATATAGATATATAGAGAGAATTAGAATATAATATAGATCCTAATATATATAGATTAAGAATATAATATATATACTAATATTATAGATATATATATATAGAAAATAACCAGTAAATATATATGATAATATATATTATTATAATAATATATAAAATATATATATAATTATATATATATAATTTATATATATAGAGGCCAGTCAATAGATAATATATATATATATAAATATACCTTCATATATATATTATATATTTACAAAGAATAAAATATATTTATTTATATAGATCTTCCATCTATGTCTACATTTATATCTATATAATATATACATAAATTAATATTATAATAAACAATATATATAATATATAAGATATAATTATATACTAATGATATAAGTATATAGATAGATGAGATATATAGAAGTAATGTAATAATATAAATAGAGAGATAGAGAAGAGAGACGAGTAAGAAAAATATAGAGAGAGAAGTACCCTTCAAAGGTATATTATTGTTCTGCAAACATTGATCAAAAAGAGTAATAATATAATATAATATATAAAAATTAATATAAATATAATATATATATTTTAATAATTATATAATAAAAAAATTATCTATATAAAACATAATAATAGTATAATATATATAATATATAATATACATAAATTATTAAAGATATATATAATTGTAAGAATAATTACAAAAATTTAAATATAATTAAAATATAAATAAAACAAATAAAAATTAATAATTATGTTACATAAATCAATAAAAATTAAAATATATATAGTAATATTAATAATTAATATAGATATAATAAATATATAGTTATAAATAATATAGTAAAATATATAAGATACGATTATATATATATAATATATATATATATAATTAATATATATATATAGATAGAAATAATATATCAATATAATATTCATATCACCATATCTATATGCAACATCTTATCATTTATACATGCAACATAAATCCATATACATATAATATAAAATAATAATATAAAAATAATAATATATATATATATAATATATATTATAAATAAATATATATATTAGTATAAAAATAATAAAATAATAATAGTAGAAATAGATAATAAAAAAAAATATATAAAATATTTAATAAATATATAAATAAAAATTAATATATTTACGAATAAAAAAATGACAAAAGATTAAGAGAGAGAAAATTAAACCATAAAATATATATAATTTATAAATATATATATAAGGTGAAAATGAAATAGAATATCCAAAATGGATAATATAATAATAAATATAAGTTATAACAAAAAAATTAATTAATAAAAATATTAAAATATAATTATAAAGTAAATAATTATATATAATTAATATAATAATAAATATAAAAATAATAATTATATAATATAAATATATTAATATAATATATAAGATATATATATAAATGGTAAAAATATATAGTTATAATAAATATATATAACATAATAAAATTACAATAATAATATGAATATATAAATAAATATATATATATTAAAAAATAAAAAAAGAAAAATAAAATATATAATATATAATATAATTAATATATAATCTGAATATATATATAAACATATAAATAAATATATATACATAAAAATAAAAAACTTATATATATATATATATCCTCCATTTATTGGATATAAATGTGGTAATAAGTTATGAAGAGGAAGTAGAAGACTAAATGATCCCATCAATTTTTTTTTTTTTTTTTTTTTTTAAAATTGTTACTTATGTTCTGGAAAATTGATTTCTCGTTTAGTTATTTTAAACAGAAAACATTTTGGAGCCCTTTCCTTACGCTGTAAAGAGCCCTTTCAACATTATTTGTTTGAAAGTTTATAATGTTTTCTCTGCGACATTCGTAATTGCATGAATTAAAATCTGATATTACGATGAATTTACTCATTAGCAAGAAGCATATAATGAATGGAACAACTTCATATCTGCACTAAGGATGAAGAAAAATAGAGTAGAAAAATAATGAAAAATAAGGAAAAAAAAAAAAAAAAAAAAAAAAAAAAAAAAAAAAACTATTAAAAAATCATAAAAACATATAAACCCCAAAAGGACATTTTTTGGACAAAAAAAAAGTTTAATAAAACTTTTATTTTATTTTTATTTTGAGAATCTAAACATTAAAATTATTTTAAAACTAAGGGGAAACAAAAGTTGAGTAATAATAATAATAGTAAAAATAATAATAATAATAATAATAATAATAATAATAATAATAATAATAATAATAATAATAATAATAATAATAATAATAATACTAAAATTTACTTTGTTTACTATTTTCTTTAATAATAATAAAAATAATAATAATAATAATAATAATAATAATAATAATAATAATAATAATAATAATAATAATAATAATAATAATAATAATAATAATAATAATAATAATAATAATAATGTGATTCAGAAATTTCGAAAAGAAAGATTAAAGGTACCAAGTTTCCAAGGTATAAAAACCATCATAATTAATAACGTAATGGAATTATGAACTATTTTTAAGTCAGTTATTTTATTTTATTTTATTTTTTTATTTTATTTTATTTTAGTTTATCTTATTTTATGTTAATTAGTTATTTTAAGTTTTTAAGCTATTTTAAGTTATTATTTTTAAGTTATTGAACAGGATTCCTTCGTTAAGTCATGGTTAACATGGAGACTCCCAGATATTGCTTCTATAATATATGCGTGCACTGGAGTACGCATGATTTTTTTCGGGATGGGGGCTGAATATTACAGAGGGGGGTGGGGCTGAATTTTCCTGAGTACCAATTGTTTTGTTATTGCTCATTTTTCATAGTTTTTATTGGAAAATTTTGATAAAATTTTGATTTCATCAATTTTGGGGGGGAAGGGAGGCTGTATACTCTCAATCTCTTCCCTCACGTACGCCATTATATGTTTGTATGTGTTAGTGTCCGTGTGTATGTGTGTATATGTGTGTGTGCGTGAGCTCGTAAAACCTGAAATACGTATAAAAAAGCAATAAGATTACTTAAAGGTATAGCTAAAAAGGTTGCAAAAAAAAAGAAACAAAATCTCTGAAAATCTCTTTTTCTCATCGTTGAATGGAACATAAAACTTTGAAAATTAGTTTTTTTTTTTTTTTTTTTTTTTTTTTTTTTTTTTTTTTTTTTTTTTTTAGCGTATTAAGAAGGTTTATAATTTGTCCCTTAGGGTAGTTGTACACTCGATTTTTTTTTTTTTTTTTTTTTGGAAACTTGTTCGAGGTTTCAGAAATAGTTTAAGAATTTATAAATATATTTTTAAATATTTATTTTAATAAATAATTATATTATTAACTAAAATAAAATTGAAAATTAAATTAAGATAAATTTTTAAACCACATTGAATAAAGAGCTAAACAACAACGACAAAGTTTACATTTTTTTGTTTTCTAGCCTTGAACTTAGCGAATGTGCGTAGCTAAAACTAAAATGGGCGGAGTTTCATACGAAAACTAAAATGGGCGGAGTTTCATACAAAAACTAAAATGGGCGGAGCTTCATACGAAAACTAAAATGGGCGGAGTTTCATACGAAAATTAAAATGGGAGGAGTTTACGAAAACTAAAATGGGCGGATTTTCATACGAAAATTAAAATTGGCGGAGTTTCTATAAAAAAAATGGGCGGAGCTTTCATACAAAACATACATAGTTGATTTTTTATTATATAAAAAAAAAAATAGGCCGAGTTTATATACGAAAATAAAATGGGCGGAAGTTTCATAGAAAACAAAAATGGGCGGAGCTTCATACGAAAACTAAAATGGGCGGATTTTCATACAAAAACTAACATAGGCGGAGCTTCATACGAAAACAAAAATGGGCGGAGCTTCATACGAAAACTAAAATGGGCGGAGTTTCATACGAAAACTAAAATGGGCGGAGCTTCATACGAAAACTAAAATGGGCGGATTTATATACGAAAACTAAAATGGGCGGATCTTCATACGAAAACAAAAGTGGGCGGAGCCTCATACGTATACTAAAATGGACGTTCATACGAAAATTAAAATGGGCGGAGGGAAATAAATGCATGGCACACGAGCATTTGTCTATATAAGCTTTCAACAAATTTTAAAAAAACATCTGCCAATAAGTAAGTCGTTAATATGAAATTTTGAGACTTTATAACTTTTCAGATTTATTTTTCGAACTTTTTTTTTACATTTTTCTTTCATTACAGATCATTTCAAACATTTCATGCAAGTTCCATGAAGATTGTCTTAGTCACTGTTTTGATAATTTCCTCCAGAGATAATTTTTATAAATACGATACGATGAAATTTGGAGGCCTGTTATTTAGCATCTCTAATTAAAAAATAATGATTTCTCACTTTAATTAAATTAATAACTAAATTATTTCCTTTAAAAAAAAAAAAAAAAAAAAAAAAAAAAAAAAAAAAAAAAAAAAAAATTAAAACTGAACCGAGTAGCCTTTATGTAATTGAGTGAAGCAAAACTGACCAAAAACTGCCAAAATTTTATGAAATATCTTTTAAGATATTAATAATAGTGAATTTACGTTAGTTTTCTTTTTTTTTTTTTTTTACTCTAAAATTTAAAGAACTTTATGCATACTATAATTAACTAAGGGTAGGTAACCGCACCTTTTCAGATTTATGTATAAAATGTCAAAAAAGAAAATTCTCAAAGTAGAAAAAAAAATATCACGTTATGTGTAAAAAAGTACTTTCAACATTTTATTTTGTTAGCAAAAAAATAATTGAAAAAAAA
>JABUQX010020598.1:0-5000 GCA_015478945.1 Trachelipus rathkii | reverse complement strand
CTTATGTAAGAAATACAGGCAGGGGGGCAATATTTCACGAATTCTAAACTCAAGATATAAACACAAAAAAAAAAGAAAATAAATATTATAATTGAAAATAGAGTCCAATACCTAGGTTTAAAAAATTTTTCCATGTGTACAATCATTAATAATTAATAATATTAATAATAATATAATAAAATAATAATAATAATAAATAATAATAATAAAAAAATAATAATAATACAATAATAACAAGAATAATAATAATATAATAATAATTAATAATATATAAATAATATAAAAGGACCCTATAAATGGAAAACAAAAACTGCTGAAATAAATCACATCTATATTGTACTATATATTTATTATATTATACATTACATTATTAAGTATATTATATCTATATATATATGATATATATATAGATTATAGATATTATATTTTAGAGAATATATATAATATTTTATATATTATTATAATATAATAATTATATTAAGAAATGCAGGCTATTTAAAAGAAGTTGGAAAATTTCCTTGACATTATTTTGAAACCTTCCATAATGAAATTTGCTCTTCTCTCTCTCTCACTTCTCTCTCTTCTCTCCTCTCTTCTCTCTTCTCTTCTCTCTTTCCTCTCTCTCTCTCTCTTCTCTCTCTCTCTCTCTTTACAGTATCAAAATTAAAATTTTATTAAAATATAAAAATTCATAAAACTGGAACTGGGAAAAAAATGATATAATTAACTTTTTTCTTTTCTTTTTAGCTTTTGATTAAATCAAAACAAGGATAAATATTAAATAAGTAAATTAGATTTAATTTTTTACATATTTAGTTTAATTCCATTTTATACTATTCTACAATATAATTTTAAAATTTTATTTATCTTTTTTATTAAATTTTTAATTTTATTTTTAAATTTAGACTTTTTTTTTTAATTTTAATCTAAATTTTAAATTTAAATATTTAAAATATTAATAACGAGAAAGTAACTAAACGTTTAAACAAGATCACCGACTACTAGCGACATTGTATGGAAAACTTTTCCCACTTCTGTTCGGATTTATAGTATTATAAACTATATAATTATATATATATATATATATATATATATATATTATATTTATAAATATAATATTATGAATATACTAAATAGAGAGATTAAATAATAAAGATAAATAGATATTATATTATATATATATATATTATTAATCTATATAAATATATATATATAATATATAATATATATTAAAAATATAAACACAATAAACATTATATATATATATAGTATATAATAAAATATATATTATTATAATATATATATATATATATTATACTATAATATTGTTAATTAATGGAGCAACTAACAGTTCAGAAACCGATTTTGTAATTTGTATTTTAATTCAATTTAATTTAATTATTTTAGTTTTAATTATACGTATTAAATTTCAATCTAAACAAATCACTTTATATTTCTGAAAACTGTGACAAAGTGTTCACACAACAGATGATCTCTTTCATTATATATGATTACACTATATATAATATATATACTCTATTTAATATATATTATATATATATATATTATACTAATAAAATGTATATTATATTTATACATATTATATTATTATATTATAAAATATTATAATAAACATATACTATATATATATATATTATATATTATACTATATATATATATATATATATAATATATATATACCTATATATAATATATTACTTATCTCTTCTACGCAAATACTCATTATATAATAATAGCTCTTGCGTCTACTGCTTATTATATTAAATTAATCTACATTTAATACTATAATACTCTTATATATAACCGATTATAATATCCTGTAATGGTGCCTATTATTTATACTCAATAATCTAGTCTATAAGTATATAGTTTTATATATATATTTTAATTATTAAACTCTATAATCTTTATACCTATATTAGCGCTCGAATTATTCTACTATATTAATATAGTATATCATTATTACCGAACTTCTATATCTATATCTGTATTCTTGTCAGGAAAATAAGTAGGAAATATCTTAATAGTTAAAATAATCATGACTATCTTAATATACCGAGTTAATTAGCTTATATATTATATATAATATTTATAACTCGCTATATTATTAAATAAGATTATTAGCTCTATTTCCAACGTATTTAGAGTATATAATATAGAAATATATATATAAATATTAATGGTTATACAGACTAATCTATAGTTTATATAAAATTCATTGGTATTAATGTACGTTTGTTTTCGCAATTTATTGACTAATATACTATATAATATAATATATATATATTAATACATATATATATATATAATATATATCATATGTAATATATAATATAATAATATATAAGTATTACTATATATATAATATAATAGATATATATATATATATATATATATAGTATATATTATATAATGATATTATATATATATATATAATATATATATATATAATATATTATATATATATTTATATGATAGTATATATATAATATCATTATATTATATACACTAAAATATATTATATTATTATAATATTATCTACAAATATATTAAAAAGCTTTCAGAAATCTTAACTAAACATAAAAGACCGATAAAAGAAACATTGCGAAAGTTGACTCTTTGGGCTACTCTCTTGTTTATTGTTTGCTTACTTTGTATAACGAATATTTCAGCCATTTTATGCTCTAGCTTAAAGGTCATAGACAAAAAAAATACTAATGACTCATCTCCAAATTTATTCAACAAATATATAATATATTATTATATATATTATATATAATAATTAATAGTATATATATTATTATATATATATAATATTAATATACATATATATTATACTATAATATATAATATAATATATATATATATATAATATATAATTATAGATATTTATATATATATATATATGCTCATCATAGGATCCTCAACTAGAATGTACACTTTTTTATAAAATATTTGTATTTTTCCAAATTTAGAATGTTTTTTTTTTTGACCCAATAAGCATAAAGATAAAAGTTCCAGTCCTTTCAAACGTTTCTGTAATGCTAAGTTAATTAAATGGACATTACAAGTTTTAAATCTTTGGCAATCTGAACGTACTTCCATACATACCTTATCTAACGATATCTAATATAACCGTCACTAATGTAATTTAATTTTATTATTTATTCAATTTTAGTGAAATTCAATTTTTCAAAAAAGAAAAAGAAAAACACGCATCTACACCATAGAGTTGTAACTTTGTTCGATATCTATACATAGAAGAAAAAAATAAACAATAACCAAATTTTTATCTTTTTTTTTTTCACACAAACAATTTACAGGAGAAAGATCTACCGAATTCTATTATATAATATCATATAATAGTATATATATATATAATATATATATATATATATATATAATATAGGTGGAAGTGATATATATATAATATTAAATATATATATATATATATATATATATATATATATATATTATATATTAAATAAAGAAAGAAGCATTATAATAGAATAAAAAATTACTTGCCTTCTCTGGATGAAACCACCGTCCTGTTGCGAATAGCGACAATATACCCGGATGCTATACAACGTAGCTATCCTCAACCAAAAAATTGGATTCAGAACATTATAAGGCAAACGAGCTCCCGTCCAAGGCGACAATCACAGTGTCATCCTGTCCTTCATCCTCTCTTTATATTTTAGATGTTAAATATTAGCAATTAAATTCGGCAATTAGAAGATTGCTAAACTAAATAAAGACATAAAATGGGGAAGATAAAAGAAATTACTCCTGCTCGGAGAACCACCGCTGTTGCGAATAGACCAAAATACCCGTGCTAATACCAATGACTATCCTCCAACCCAAAAGTGATTCGAAAAGTCTATAAAGCAACCGAGCTCCCTGTCCAGCGACATCACCACGCGTGATCCAGCTCTCTCCATCCTCGCTTCTTAACATTTACATTAAATATGCCATCATAATCGCGCAATATAAGATGTAAACTAAAGCAAAGAACATTATAATCATAAGATTAAAGAAATTACTCACTTCTCCTGGATTGAACACCGCCTGTTGCGAATATACAAATATACGCCGATGATCACAACATAACTATCTCCAACCCAAAAAAGTTGATTTCAAGAACAGTATATTTACATTTTCTAATGCGATTAATATGCAATAGTTAACATCACTAATAATATCAAAGAACGAGAATAGACAGCACACCTAATCGCATATGTGATCTGTCGCCTATAAGCATCTACTCAAAACAATTAAAAATGGTACTACGGATACCACTCTTCTTCAGCTATATATTATGATATGCGGGTAAAAATGCGGTGGCTAATATCTTTCTTCTTTGTTCCGTTATCGAACAAACTGACAACAGCGCTCTTGTTCAATCCATTTTCTTAAGACAATCAAGGACACATAAATTATCAACCATAAAAAATTCCATAACTATGAGGATTACTACCTACAGTCAACTATGTTGAGTCTCTAGTTTACTATAGATTTAAACCTTTATAATATATTCTTTAACTTACTTTCTTCGGTATATTACAACCTTGAAGGACTGACAACTTTATCCTCATATCGCTATTGGGGTTAAAAAAAAAAAACTTACAATGGATAAAATACACTAAAAAAAATTAACTTTCGTGAAAAATCGAGGCTTTAACATTTTACAAATATATTTGCTCAATACTTCAGTAATCCTGATTCAGTGAATCCTGTAATCCGAATAAAATAATCTATTTCATTTTTACATTTCTTTTTTTCTATTCCAAGTTTTAATGGTCTGTAATTGCTTTTTACTTCTTTTTCTAACGCATCTCTAACTGGTTTATTTATAAAGATATTACTCTCACCATTTTTTATTTCAACTATACTCAACTATAATATAACATCAGTATAATTACTATATATACTATATTTTAATACTATATATCTATCTAGAAGAATCATCTTTTCTCGAG
>JABUQX010020597.1:25000-47972 GCA_015478945.1 Trachelipus rathkii | reverse complement strand
CATTAACGATAAAAACCGATTCCTCTTCTTCCTCTATGCATGATCTACCTAATAGGAATGAATATCTTTTTCAGGGCACTCCCCCTGTTTCTCAAAAGGATTTCTCAGATACGATTACATCTTTTAATAAAACAATGATACCAAATTCTTTTTTAGCTTCTAACACTCTCGTTTCTGAGCACTATGATTTGACTTCCAAACCATCATTTGATAAATATTTTGAACCTCATCCTCCATTTGGTTCCTCTCAGATTGATAATCTCACTTCAAATCACATCAGCTCTCTCTCTCTTCCTCAAGTAGAAACGCATCTTTCTTCTTTCGCAAAGGACGCTGTTCCGATTTCATACTCACAACCTTTTCTAGATTCAGAGCAAAGGGAATCGATCCACACACCTCCTCAGAACAAAAATTTTAAATCTCAACAACAAACACCTTTCTCAGCTCCTGATTTTGCAAATCTTTCTAATCAAAAACCACTTAAAGTAGCCTCACGTTTGTCTTTATTTCAAACCGAAGCAGTTCCATATAACGCTGAGTCATTCTCAACTCTCATTAAAAATTTAACCTCCCCTCCCATAAAAAATTTAACTTCCTCTCCTCCTTTAACAAAATTTTCATCAGATTCTCAAACTATTCTGTTACAAGATGATGCACATCCTATACCAAAACCAAAGTCTCAGGAAACCACTACCGCACTTTCTAGGGTTGTCGCACAACCGCCAGTCTTATTTAAAAAAGACATTGTGGTCCCTCCTCGATCTAAATCTCTACGAGTCTTCTCTAATCTTTCCATTTCACAAACAGAAATAAAACTCATACTTTCACACAACGTATCTTTTGAAACTCTTCCAAATCCTCCTCCACAACAACCTTATTCCTACGCGCTCCGACCACCTCCAAAGCCTAACTTTTTGTCTCCTTCACTTCCAAGAAGGCTTACTTTCAAAGACCTTCCCACCGCAATACCTCCGAAACTATCTTGTGACAAATCTCCTTCTCCACTTCAAACCTCAACGTCACAAATTCATTCTCCTCCACCTCCTCCATTGCCTCCTGAAATTTCACTTCAAAGTAGACCTCCTTATCCAATTCCTCATCCACCTATTTATTCTTCCACTTTAGAAAACAAAAACTCCTATTTAATCTTTCACTGTGGAAAACAAACTCTTCTTTCCTCACAACAGGAACTTCTACATTCTTCAATAAAGACAACAATCTTAACATTTTTTTTTTCTCTCCGCCAGCACTATATTTATATTTTCACTGAGAAAATATAAAATAAACAATCACATCTTAGAAATCAGGGAAATTCCTAAATGTTAAAGAAAACTGCTAACAGTTTTAACAACCTAAACACAAGAAAATTTTAAAGAAAATTAGAACAAAGATAATGTTTCTTCCCCATATTTTTTTTAATTTTTAATATTTTTTTATTATTAGTAACATCAAGATACTACTTATTTTTGGGGCACTATCTATATTATTTTCAGTTTATTTCAAACTAAAGTCAGAATATATTTTTGATATGGAATTAGATTTCACCAGATCATATTCCAAATTAGTTAAGATTCAAACACGAAAGAACAGATTTTTCAACCTAATTTCAATAATCAGACATACAGAAATTTTCAATTAAACCACATTTATAAACCATATTCTTTCCTTTGCCTCCCATTATATAACAAAACAAAATAAATCAAGAGTTCAGAATGCGCCCAAATTAATATAATGCTATTGCTAATCTTCCACTTTAAAAACAATACTAACAAGTAAAATTTTGTACAAAAACATATGGTTAGCATTTAGTTTCTTTATTATAGATGTTAGGTATCCTTTCTATTGAACTTTCTACTGTTATCCGCAATGAACGATTATAATTCTTACTTCTGACTTGCCTTCATTTTGGAACCTATAATATCACGCTTTCTTTTAATTCACAAATTGTAGTTTTTTTTCTCAATCTCATGTCCAAGAATCCAACCTATATGAGACCATTGCATAAGCCCAAAAATTTTTGGCAGGGAGACTCTATAACAGAGGATCTGTCATAGAAGTAAATAATGAAATATTTTTATTTCTTTATTTTTTTTTCTCAAATCTTGAGTTAATATTTTCGAATCATTTTAATATTTTTATTTCTTTTTGTTCCTACCCCAAACTCTTTCCCCCCATAGATGCTTCTAAACCCTCCCCTCTGTGGAACACCACTGATAAAATATCCCCCCCTTCCTATCCTAAATTTTCTCATTCGTCGAGAAGGATCATGTGATCTCTCCTCAAACCCCCTCCCCCATCTATCTGATAAAATTCTTTTAGAGTTGGCAATAAACGAATTTTTATGTCTTTATTCCTAATTTTTAATTTTTTGTTCTGATCAACGATGTTAATATCTCTTAGAATCTATATTTATAAATCTTTCATTTAACACCCTCTAAACTGTTTACATCAACGAAAAGCTTACAAAAGAAATTGCCATCAGTTTTTTTTTTTTGGAGAGTAATAGCATCTTTGCGTATCTTCCAAAACAGAATATAAATCCTCCTTCTCCCCCCCCCTCGGGACCACGTTGATATAATCCCCCATTTCTCTCCCCCTTCACCCCGGCTGTACACGAGGAATAAATCATTTTACTTTCGCAAATGACCCTAGCCGGTGTGTTCTTAACTTGTGCTCAAACAGTGATTTCTTGGTAAGTTTCATTTTTTTTCATTTATATTTTTATTACATACTAATTAGGAAAACGATTTTAGGATTTTTTTTTATGTTTGAAGGCCTAGCCTAAACTCAGTGGATTCATAAATTTTAAGGCCTAGAGCTGCCCTACCTTGAAAGCCTAAACCTACCCCAAGCTTCGGTTGGTTAAAATGTGCTTGAAGTATTATGGAGTAGTTTTTTTTTTTCTCTTTCTCTCTCTTTCAATATTAAGTTTCCATTTTTTGAACATATCATATATTTATATAATAAATTTTTCTTATTTTTCTCAAGCGTATATTTATATCCCCTTTATCTTTTTATATATTTATTTATATACGCTTTAAAGTAGACGAAAAAGGCCCTATCTTTTTTTTACCCGGTCTTATTTTCTTATTTTTTTTCTTGCAATAATTTTTATTCCTCTTTCATTTTTAAAAGTAATTATAATTTCTATCCAAAACCTAACGTCCTTCTTTTAAATAAAATGCTCTGAAATCATAGTTTTTTTTTCTTCCTTGCTCTTCTTGAATCCATAAAACTACTACCTCCGCACCAAAAGTACCGTATATGGGTAGTAATGGATAATTCGGATTATATTGAAAAATATTGAAAAATAATAATAATAATAATAATAATAATAATAATAATAATAATAATAATAATAATAATAATAATAATAATAATAATAATAATAATAATAATAATAATAATAATAATAGTAATAATAATAATAATAATGAGAAGGGAGTTTCAGAGAACTAGTAAAGTTTGTGATAGGTGAAAAAAAAAGAAAATCTCTCGAAAATTTAAAAAGGCCAAGTGAAATAGGAAAGACAAGTAGCCCAGATTGGTTTTGGATGAATGCAGCTAAGAAATTTTTGATAGCTGTTCTTATTTTTTTTGAAGCATTAGATAGCCTAAGAAAGATCGATTAGGAGCCACACATTAAAACATTGTATTAGACGATAATGATTTACTTAAAATACTTTCCCATCGAGTGAAAATGATTTATTTATTTTAGATTGCTTTACACCTTGAAATAGGTTTTATTTTTTTTTTTTTTTTTATTTTTTGTTTTTTTTTTTCCCAAAGGCTTATTTAGAAAGGTGAAAATATCTCTTGTCGCCCACCACCCCTTATCGCCCAGAAATTTCTTCCTCCTTTTTTATTGAAGTCTTTGTAGTTCTTTTTTTAACCACTTTGAAAATAAACTCTTACCAGAAGGGATTTATGAAGGTGAAAAACCGGTTTTCCACATTACCCCTCTGAGATGATTTTTTATTCCTCTTCGAAGACTTTAAAATTTTACGTGCTACTATTACCAAAAATTTTATTCTCTTCCTAATATTAGTATCGGAAAAACCATATTTTTAGTTTAACTTTTTTTTATTCACTACACTTCCAAATAAACAAAAAATTTTATTTGGAAGTCCCCACCATTTGGTTGCTAGTTGATACATATTTTTTTTTATCTTCTGAATATGATCTATCTAAATTTGAAAACTCGCGTCTGTGAACTCCTGAATACCTCTTATAAAGTTTTATCTGAGATTGGTTTTCTTACTTTATGGAATATATTTCATACTACCTCATCCAGATTCAACAATGTGAAATTAACAAATCTTATTAAAAAATAGATTTTGCATTCAAAACATTAAGAACTAAATTTATAAGATAAATTAGGCAATGTGGTTTTGAAAATCTCATTTTCTCTAGTTAGTTTTACAGTTTTCATTTCTGAGAAATAGTATATTCTTTTTGGAAATTTCATTTAGCTACCTTTGTTATAGTAAATTTGTTTTTACAAACTAAAGATAATTTGAAAATCTCCCTTAACCAAAGTCAGACATTTTTTTTTCCGGTTTATATATAATTTTTTTCGATCATTTTTAGAGGTTTTCAATATCTATATAAAGTAGTCTTAGAGATTAAAGTTTTTTATTTTTTTATTGAATTTAGAGATAAAATTTGTTGATACTAAAAATCGAAACACTAAGTTTTTGGTGAAATAAGCTGGCCACAGTTTAAAATTTAGATTTATATCTTTGATTTGAAAATAAAATTTGGGAATTAGGTGTAAATTTAAAGACAAACTCCCTTTTTGTCCTTAGGTTCATCAGTAAATTTGTTTTTTTGTAATTTTTCTATTATTATTAATATGCTTACCATTCTAAGCCTATTTAGAAATGCTTTGTGTGATGTCGCACCATTTTTATGTCGAGAATTTTTTTTCTTATTTTTATTAACTTTGTTCATAATACCGCCATTGGAAATTAAATCCTCTAAAATCTAATTACCTAAATGGCTTTTGCCGAAACTTTTTTTTGTTTATGTCTTGTAAAACTCTTATTTGATACTCCCCATGAAAGTTATGAAATTTTGTGTTTACACCTCAATATTTTATATAACATTTTCATAAATAAATCATAGGAGGTGTAATTTATTTACAGTTTGGTATCCTTCTACATTATTTGTATGTAATTTGGCTTAAGAGGCGAAAGTTATTTATTGTTTAATATGCCTCTATACTATTATCATGTATAATTTTTTTTTCCCCAAGTGAAATTTATGGCATACTGAGTATCTACCGTTTAATATGCCTCTAAACTATTTTTATATAATATTTAGTCGAAAGAGTTTTATTCATATTACTTGCCCATCTTTAAATTTTAGTGTGTCGAGCATTTTTCTTTTTCTTAAAAATAAATTTTTTATCTGGGGTGAAAATATGCATCTACAATCCTTTTATATCATTTAGTATTTGGGAAAAATAAGATGTGTAGAATATGCCAGAACTTTAAATCTTTTTGTTTATGTTTTAAAGGGATAATATTTGTAAGAAGCTTGCAAGGTCCCTCAGGTTTTGAAAGTGGTTTGTAGCGCAATAGAAAGTTTATTTAAATTTCTTTAAAAGTAACTTGAAAATGATTTTTGTAAATTTTTGATTTTTATTATAGGCCTAATGAGAGAGGCGCCATTTTTAATTTTTTTATATTTTTAGGAAGTTTTAATATTAGTTGATCAAAAGGATAAACTTACAATTTTGACGCTATTTCTGTTAAAGTAAATCAGATCAGACAGCTGTAGTGTTTTTGATGTTTTATTTTATGTTTTATAATTTTCTTTATTATTGAAAGGATAACCCTGAACCCCTGTTCTGACTATGATGTTAAACATTTTCATTTTTTTCAATTTAATATTTATTTAAGTATTTCGATTCATCATTTGATAAATTTTAAAAGCGTGTTACACTTAGCCATATTTTTTTTAATGTTTGTTTTATAAATCTCATATTAGTTCTTATTTACTTGTGATTTCCGCAACTATTATTTGAATTACTGTTAAAGTTTTGTGTGAGATTTTGCTGATCTGAGTTTTTATTTATTTTTGTGTTTATGTTTCTTGTACTATTTGCCCATTAGTGAATTCCTTATGTTAATTATTTTATTAATTTTTTTTTAGGCACTCTACACTGTGGTTTAATTTTTACTCTCAAAATAAAGCTTATATTTGAACTAGAGTCTGATTTGCGTTATCCTACAAAGTATCCAAGGCCTATACTTTTACTCCCCATTTTCCGGAAACTGAAGGAAAAGATTTTGCGGGAAAGCGGCGTCCCTTGCTTGAGCGAATCAAATTGAGAGTATATATAGATATATATATATATAATATATTAATATATATATATATATATATATATATAGTATATATATATATATATATTATATATATATATATATATATATATATATATATATATAATATATAAATATAATATATATAATATATATTATATATATATTATATATATATATATATATATTGATATAATATATAATAATATAATAAATATATATATATATAATATTATATATAATAATATATTATATATATATAATATATATAATATAATAGTATATATATATATGAATATAGATTATATTTAAATATATATATATATATATTATATAAATTATATATATATATATATATATATATATATAATATAGTATATATATATATATATATATAATATATAATATATTATATATATATAATATATATATTAATATATTGAATAATTCGACTTCAGCAACTTTTTACTACTCGTGCTCTTTCTCTCTCTTCTCCTCTCTCCTCTCTCTCCTCGCTCTCTCCTCTCTCTCTCTCACTCTTCTCTCTCTCTCTCTATATATATATAATATATAATTATAATATAATATATATATATATAATATATAAATATAATATATATATATATAATATATTAATATATAGTATATATTATATATATATACGTATAATATATATATAATATATATATATATATAATAATATATATTATATATAATTATATAAATATATATATTATATATATATTATTAATATATATATATATATATATATATATATATATATTATATATATATATAAATAATAATATATATATATACATATATATATATATAGATAATATATATTAATTATATATATATTATATATATATATATGATATATATAGATAAATATAATATATATTATATATAAAAAAATAAAATAAAGTTTAAAAAATAAATAAAGCACTAAGTCTCTTCCTATTTATACTTAAAGTGAATGGCAACATCAAAAAATAAACTGACCAGATGCCACAATTTTTATGAGGGAAATTCTCACGTACGCAATGTCCTCTATCGAATTTGGCAGAATAATCTCATTTTTTTAATGATTAAATGCATTAAATATTGATGATTCTTACATTATTTTGATTTTAATTAAAAATAATATTTTTAATTTAATAGAATATTTTATGCATTTGAGAAATTTTGCAAAAAAAAAAAATAATAATAAGAGAATTTTATCGTAGCAGTCTGCCTTCTGATTATATATATAATATTATATATATATATAATATATAATATATAATTAATATATATATGATATAATAATATATATATAATAATAATATATATATATATAAATAAAGTATATATAAGCATTTAATCTGAAAACATCACTTAAAACAAAACTGAAGCGTACAAATGATATTAAACCCATGCTTTAAATGCAACCTTTTCACAAAGAGACAAAAATAGCACTGTAAACTAAGCGAATAAGGGAAAGAGAAAGAGAAGAAGAAGAAGAGAAGAAGAAGGAAAGAAGGAAAAGTGAGAGAAGAAGAATAAGAAGAGTCTCGAAACATTTTGTCAATATTTTGCTTTCATCTTCTCAAAAGGCTTTCAGAAGTTTCTAATATATACCAAAAATATCGCTTATATATATATTATATATATGTACATAGCATATATATAATATAATATATATATATATATAATATTAAATATTATATATATATATTATAGTACAGTGTTACTGGTATAATATAATATATAGATATATTATATATATATATATATATATATATAATAATAATATAATATATATATATATAATATATAAATATATATATATTATATTATATATAATATATATATTATATAATATATAGATAATATATAATATATATATATAATATATATATATAATTATATATATATTCTATTTAATATATAATTATAATATATATTATATATTATATATTATATATATATAAAGTATTATATATTATATATATATAATATTATATAATATATATATATATATATAATATAGATATATATATTATTATAATTATATTAGTGTGTCAAAGCTGCCCCCAAAAAGCAAAATTTGTCGGTGGACACTGGGTTCAAGTTTGTACCGGGTTTGCGCCTAAAAAAACCAATCGCTGGAATTTGTATTCTCCAATCGATTACAAATGAAGTTACACAAGAACATGAAATTTGTAATACTGTGAAAAATAGATAATTTTTTCGTGATAAAATCTGGAAGTTTTATTTTACCTTTTTTATTAATGTATTAACAAGTTTGATTTTCAGATTACAATGATAATAGTATGCAAATGTACCATACATGGAAAACTAGAATAATGATCTGATATATACAAATGGATATTAGGGACCACTCCTGTACGACGACAAGGAAATCAAGGTCGCAAACTCCAACAAAGAGGCAAAATTCTTTCTTGTTCAAACTTAAGGATTTAACCTGTAATATGCATGTATCTCTTACAATTGATAATTCTGAAGGCATTATACGAAGGCAAAATCCTACAAAAGTGAAAGAAACAACAGGCAAAATAATCAAGAGCACATGATGAATTTAATATATAAGTTAATGAAAACAACGAGAATCGAAATATTTGGAATAAACCCAGGAATAAAGAAATTTATGTCAACAGTTAGATGCTACCATGAAATTTTATAAGAAATCTGTTCTCCAAGATATGGAAGCTCAGAAACGACATAAAACAACAAAGGAAAAAGAATCCATCGATGCAGACATTGCTTTCATGCAAAGCATGATAACTGACAGGAAAGCATCTTATTCAGGAATTGACAAAGTCAATGCAAAAGTTGTCGAGAAAAGGCAGAAAAGAACCTATGACGAAGCTTTTCCCAAAAGAGACCATTCGGTAATGTTCAAAGAAACGTTGAGTTTGAGCCAAACAGCATTTCTAGTGGATGAATCTGTTGGGAGGACTGCTGGACCCAGCTCAGAATGCTCTGAAATTAAAAGGCGACACAGAAGGCAAATTAAATCTGGTGAACACATATTTGTTCCTCATGATATTCTCAAGAATCCAAATGTTGTTGCCTGGAGCGTGAGGAATAACGTTAGTAATACTAAGATGAACTCATTCGTACATATGATGGTTTCTGTCTGCGGAGATGTTTCAAAGATAAATCTAAGTGCAAGTTCAGCCCATCGATATCGAGCATCAGTACTACCCCATATCAGCAAACAAATAAAGGACAAATGGAATCCGTCTCCAAAAATGGTGGTACATTGGGACAGAAAACTGATGGCTACCCTGGACTCCAAAGACACTGATGATCGTCTACCTGTTTTAGTATCCGGAGTCAATGGAACTAAACTTCTTGGTGTACCACCCCTTCCGAGTTCAACCACAAAAGCTGGTCTGAAACATGGTAACGTTGTCTCTGTTGCAACAAAAAATCTACTCATAGATTGGAAATGCGACAAAAACATCATAGGCATGGTCTTTGACACGACATCCTCGAATACAGGTGAGGCTTTAACAAAGCAATTGTTTATTACATTTTGTGATATATTAATAGTTTATTAAATTTCAAATCAACAAATCATTTTTGCGCAAACTCTAGGATTACAAATAATGGGGAGGTTTTAAGTAATGGACTAATCGTAAGGCTATAAAGTATAGGTTTATTAAACAATTAATTCATTAACTCTTTACATCACAGGACAGCATACTGCAGCATGTGTCTGCCTGCAGAGGGAGCTAGACCGTCCCTTGTTGTGGTTTGCGTGCCGCAGGCATGTAGGAGAAGTCATGCTTAGCGACTGTTGGGATTCATTAAATATAGAGGCTTCATCCGGGCCAAATATTTCAATTTTTACTAGGTAAGTCTAATGCTGTTACAACATCATTGAACAAAAAGATTTTTTATTTGATTGAATAGACTCAAGTGACTTGCTTTAACTAATAAATTGGTTATAAATTGTTGCAGATTCAAGAACCACTACTTGCAACTTCTACCAGTTAATAAAGCAGCCTATTACTATCCTGAACTTCCTAGAGCAAACTGAGAAGGAACAAGAAAGCTTAGCAAATTGCTTCTGTGAATTCCTAGCGTTAGGTTCCACTCGAGGGGATTACCAAGAACTTATTGAACTCAGCCTGTTGTTAGTTACAAAAGGGTCCGAACCTCAGCAGTTTAGCATGAAGCATCCTGGAGCTTTGCACAAAGCAAGATGGATGGCAAAACTTCTGTACACTATGAAAATGGTCCTATTGTCTGGAAAGATAATTGAACAGTTTCCCAAGTCAGAAGTTGCAACCAAATATCAATTCAAGAAATTGGAACATTTCTGTAGTGTTTTCTGAAGTGTCTACGTGCAATGTGATTGTATTCCCGGGCAGCCGATGCTACAGCAACGATTTGATTTTAGTTGAGAAACTGAAACAGTTTGCATACCATGATTCTATAATTGCTGACAAGGGGAAAAAAGCTCTTAGCAGACATAGTTGGTATCTGAATGAAGAGCTTGTTCCATTGGCTCTTTTCTCACAAATGGTATCTGACGAAGACAAAGAGATTATGAGGCTGCGGCTCCTCCAATTTGAAAGTGCTGGAAGTACTACGGATCGTGTAGGAGCATCCTTTGGAAAGCCTAACCTTAAGCCAATTTCAGAGGAGATGGAGTCACTGAGTGATTTGATTGGCCCTGGATCAATGAGGTTTTTCCATATTGTGAATGCTCCCTATGAGTTTCTTCAAACACCAGCCGATGAATGGACAAAAATGGATGACTTTCTTGAAATGAAGACAATTGTTTAAAATCTTCAAGTAGTCAACGAAGCTGCTGAAAGAGGAGTAAAGCTATCACATGATTTCCTGGGTGTAACAAAGGACAAAGAAAGGTTTCAAGATGTACTCCAAGTAGTTGAAAGTTCACGAAAAAAAGTTCCCGATCAGGGCAAACTTTTTCTCACGTTCTCAAAAGTCGCTGGTTCCTTGCGCTGGATGATGATTGATGATTAATTCACAAATGAGGCTACAATTTTTATAGTAATTAAAGAACATTGGAGATATGACTATTTAGAACATGATATTACATAAATGGAAAGAAAATATTGCGTTTTTCAACCTTAAAGTTGTATTTTAGGCTAAAAAGATGTAAATTCAATAATTTATGTATTTACGTAATATTCAATTGATTGTGCATGATCAAATTTTTTAAAATCGTAAACACAACATTTCCCACGTTATATTAGCAAACCCTTGCAAAATTTGATAACAGCATTTTGCAGGAATCGGGCTGCGGACAGTTAATATATATATATATATATAATATATATATATATAATATATATATACTAATATATATATATATATATATATATATATATAAATTATATATTATATATAGATATATATATATTAAATATATATATATATATATATAAAATATGAAACATCCTATTGCTAATCGTTAAAACCCTTTATGTTAAATAAACAGTAAGTAGGAAAATCATAAATGTCTATAAAATGATTTTTATTAGCAATTTGAAAAACAAATGTTTAATCTTAGTTTGTTAAATATTTCTTCATGATTTACTTTAATCGGTTTCCATCGCGCAATATATTTTTTCATAATAATATTTCTTTTCATTATAGGGTTGATGATTCCAATAATTACACAAGGATACATTTCCTATTTCATATCAAACGAATATCTTAAACAACGACGGTTCGAAGTATAAAAACAGGAACGAGAGCTCGGAGCTCATTATTCGGCTTCATCAACCTAAGATAAATATACAAGCAAATAGACGTAAAATAGTATTTTTAACTAGTGAGTGAAAAATATAATTTTAGAAAAGTAGAGTAAAAAACTAAGTTCATTTTGGGACTTAGAAAATAATTTTAACTCTGAAAATTTCATTCGAATTTTGAGACTTAGAAAATAATTCTAACTTAAAGAAAACTTTTAAAATAATTTTAACTTTAAAGCGAATTCAAAATAATTTAAATTTAAAGAAAACTTTTATAATAATTTTAACTCGTAAACTTTAAAAATTCCCTTTAAAAAACTCGATCTTAAAAACCGACTTTAAAACTTATTTTATAAATAAACTTATAATATTTACTTTTAAAATTCGTCAGGAACGTGTAAGTAGACAAGGCAAGTTATTTTTAATTTTTTATTATTTTGGAACACTTTGAAACTTTAATTATCTTGAAGTTCTTTAATTTCATTCGAAATTTTACAATTTCAAATTCAATAATTTCAAACTTCCAAGTGCAAGCTTATTTATTTAAATTTATTTAAATTTATTTAAATCAATTTTAATTTAATTTAATTAATTAATTTAATTAAAATTATTTTTTTTATTTTTAAATTCATTAAATCATTTAAATTTTAAAATTAATTTTTCAAAATATTTTAAACTTCTTAAGAAAGTTTGTTCTTAAATTTCAACATCATTAGCAACCAAAAACTAACTTGATATATAATAAAATATTAATAGTAATAACGAATAATAAAATAATAATAATATAATAATATAATAATAATATAAAATAATAATAATAAAATAATTAATAATAATAATAAATAATAATAATAAATAATAATAAATAATAATAATAATAATAATAATAACAATAATATAATAATTAATAATAACAATAATAATAATAATATTAATGACTACCAACGGAGAGCACAGATTAAGAAAATCGATTATATTCATTGTCTACAAATAGATGAGTTAATAATAATATTGCCCTGTCTACAGGTCTAGCCAGACATATTACGTCACCGGATGTTTACTTTTCGAGTGTCACTGATCAGTTTTTACCGGAGAATTAAGAGCATAAACATACATACCTTGTGTGCGACAATAAACTGGGAATGTAATGTATGAGAGTATACTTGCATGTGTATTAGAACACACAATATATGTTATATTTATGTTATTAGCCGAGGAACGAAAATATATAAATTTTTATGCACTGAGCAAGAATAAATCCTATATTATACATATTATATATTATATATTATATAATATATATATAATATATCATATATATTTATGGATAATATATAGTAAATTATTTCTTTCTGGGTTATATAATATATATAATATAGATATATTAATATATCTACCTGAAAACAAATTGAACGTATTGATAAAATGGCATATATTATCATGAAACAATTAATGAAAATACAATGCCACCTAATATAATAGTATAAACAAAATAATATAACTATAATAGTATATTAATATATGTGTTGTTACAAAATATATATATATATAATAATAAATATATATAAATATATAAATATATAATATAAATATATTATTAATATATATAATATATAATATATTATATATATATATATATATTATATCCTATATAATATATTATTATAAGTATATATATATTGTGTGTTGATATAGTTCTCTGTATGTGCATTTAATTTAATATTCTAGAAGGCTTAAAACAGGTCGTCTGGGCTTCGGCCTCAGACCCTTAAAACTTTAGCCTCTAATTCGGCCTCAGCCCCAAAACTAAGCCTCTAATTCGGCCGCAGCCCTAAAACTTTTACCTCTATTCGGGCCTTCAGCCCCCTTAAACTTTACCTCAGTCGGCCTTCAGCCCCTAAAACCTTTAGCCTCTAATTCGGCCTTCATCCCCTAAAACTTGAGCCTCTATTCGGCCTTCAGCCCCTATAAACTTCGACCTTCTAATTCAAGCCTTCAGCCCCTAAAAATTCTAGTTCATATTAGACCTTCCCATTCGTAACTTTAGCTCTTTCAACCACCAGCTTTGAATTCCAATTCTATTTTTGTGCGTTATATTTCTCATTAGACTTTTAGATTTATTTTAATTTTAAATTGCATGAACTTTATTTATTGTGGAACATGACTTTTAAAAACTGAAAATTTTAATCTCGAATTACTCAAACATAAATTTTGGTTATTAATATTGGGTGAAAATGTTAACTCTTCTTTATAAACTCTAAACTTAAGCCGTGTTGTTATATTAAAATACGACTATCATTAATAAATATTATAATATAATTATATATATTATATATATAGGTATATATAATATAGTAATTATTATATATATATATATATATATATATTATTATATAGATAATATATTATTAGTATATTAATATATATTATGTAAATGAAATTACCCTTTAATAATGAATATTAGTAAACGGGGCTAATTTTCACTTATACCTATCACGACTTCTAACAATATATAGCTGCATGGAAATATTTCAGAAAAGTTGCTGTATATTTTATTCATCTTATAAAGGTTTAAGTTTTGTCCAACTAGTCGCTTATAGAAAAATAACAAATTCCCATAACCTAAAAAAATCCAACCAATCTTCTTGTTTCTCAACTCACAAAGAAGCTGCAAAAATAAGACTCAAAAACCTTGGACTTTAGAGCAAAACAGTTAATCCAAAAATATACGAGCCAATAACAGAAATATAAGGCAATTCTAATAGCCAGAAATCAAAACCAATAACACGACCCCGATACTAATATTATATATTATATTATAGGTATATAGATATATATATATAATAATATAAATATAATATATATATATAAATAGTAATATACTATATATATACTATATATATATAAATAATATTATATATAATATAATATATAATATATATATATATATATATGAACATTTTATAAATGTGAATTTTAATATTTATTAGGTTAATTTTTTATAAAATTATTATTAGGTTAAGTTATTAGGTAATTAGGTTAGGTTACCCAAAATTTAAGTATTACCTTAAAATTATTAAATAACGATTACTATTAATTATTTATTTTTGCCTCTTGATGTCAAACCACTTATTAGAATAGCAGATATATATATATATATATATATTATATAGTATATATATATATATTATATATATATATATATATATATAAATATAATATTATATATATATATAATTATATATATTATATAGATATATAATATAGTATATAATATAATTATATATATATATATATTGATATATACTATATATTATATATATATATATATAGATATATATAATATAATATATATAATATATATATATAAATATATATATATATATATATATATTATATAATTATATATATATAATATAATATAGATATATATATAATAATATAATAATATATATATATATTATAATATATATATATATATATATATATATAGTATATATATAATATATATATATATAAAATATATATTAGTATATATATAGTATATAATATTATATATATATCATATATAAAATAATATATATATTATAGATATTATATATATATATTTATATATATATATATTACCATAAATATATATATATATATATTATATATATATATATATATATATATTATATATAATATATATAGTAAAATTCCCTTAAATCGAACATTGAATTCTCTAATGATTTGAGAATTTAGATATTGTCGTAATCATAAAGCGGCGATTTGTACATCTTTGCATTACAATTCCGACAGACTTTTGACTCCCAAGCAAGTTCAGGCAGAGGGTAATAATTTGTACGGATGTGTTCACACAAACTTTTATTGGTAAATGCTAATGACATCGTCCTGAAAACATATATAAAACAATACTATATTTACAATTCTAAAATCTAATAAATAGCATAAAATAATAAACATATAAAAACACAATAAAATAATCATTTTTACTCTTTACAAAAAATGCACTTGTTAGATATTTCACATTATTCATTAATAGATTTAACTTGATATAAATGGTAAATACCTTGATTATAGCCTCTATTAGCCTTTGCTAAACTTGTTTGTCCTTTAATTATTTACTATTACATAATGTAGTTTATTAACTTTGAATATTAAATTTCTCTCTTGAAACTACGTCTTCCTTCTATGAATATTTTGTTGCAAGTGATGAAAGATCACTCTCTTTCACGCATGCGCATAAAGTTGTTTACTAAATCTTGCAACTTTCTATTGCAGGAAATTCTAATGTTAAATAAACCATTAACATTCCCCGTTTTTGGAAACTTTATTAACTTTATTTAACCCTTTTCAATTAACAAAAAAAAATTATAATAAAAAGAAATAGAAATTTCTTTTCCTTGTTACTTAAACTAATAATATCAAATCAAATATTCAATCTCTTTCGTGAATTGCATATTTTAAACACATGTTTTAAATCTTATATCACAATCTTCTTTTCTGTATATAAGAATATAAAAAATTTATTATCTTTCACTTCGAAACAAAAGTGTTTCGTTAAAATCATTCGATTTTCTTTTAGCTAAACTTAACTATATTAAAATCTTCTTTTTATTGAAATGTACTTTTCTCCTTGTCTTATGAACTTTGGTCACAAAGTATTATTCTTTCTTTGCTTGTAATACGTTTTATCTTGTTTAAAATAACAACTTAGTTTTATCTTACTTGTTTGTCTTACCAACTTAGTTTTTGTCTTAAATCATTATGGTTTTAAACCTAGCTTTAGATCTTCAAACTATTTTCAGTTGTTAGGAAACTTGAACTTGGAAAGAGACTTAATACTTAGTTTTAACTTTAGAAGCTTTTGTTTCTTGACAAGGCCTTTGCGGATTACTTTTAAAATTCGCTTTAGATATGCTAAGATTGCCCGTCATTGACTTGGTTTTAGAAGCATTTAAAACATCTCCCATAGTAAAATTTTCAACAAGTGATTGCGGATTACTTTTAAAATCCGCTTTTTTGTACTTATTCTTATTCTTCTCATTAGAATTCGTACTGCTAAGTTTACTTATTGCAAATTTATTTGAAAGTATGCCTGTTGCCTCTACATCTTTTATTTTAACGACAGAAGTGGTTACATTTTCCACTTTTATGTCTATTTGTTTGCTACATACTGTTGAAGGAATTTCTTCTTTTACAGCTGCTTTAACTGTGAATAGCTTTCTCTCAATTATTCTAGTCTCTAGTTTTGCATCTTTCTTTACAGTTTTTGCAGTCTCTTCCTTTACAAATACCGTTGCTGTTGATTGCATGTCAACATTATTTTTATTATTGTTCAATAATTCTCTACATTCTTTTTCATAAATGAATTGTTGTTTTTTATTAACTAATATTTTTACTTCTTAAGAGGATATTTTAAACCTCTATTACATTCATTTCAAATGAAGAGGGTTTTAGGCTGATATTTAAAGCCTACGTTACATTCATTTCAAATGGGCAGGGTTTTTAGGAGGATATTTTAAACCTATATTACATTCATTTCAAATGAAGAGGGTATATTATCAAAGATTTAAAACTTAGTATCGTTTAGACATATTCTGATTTTTTCGATATAAGAAGAACTATGAATTTCTTTAATTATATTATCCATTTTAAAATCTATTTATTTTCACCCAAATAAAATATTAAAAATATTTAATTCAGTTTTATTACCCAAAGTTAAAAAAAAGATATTTAACTCCACTTGCGACATGTAATATTTCAGTAAATTATATTTTGGACCATCATGATAGCATATTTAAGTTTTTAGATAAAAATTATATATATATGTTTATATATATATATATAAACATCTATAGAAAAAAAATTTAATCATATTTAAAAACTTAAATAAAAAAAAATGTTAAAATATTTTTTTTTTTTTTTTTTTTTAGATTTAATCAATTTTTTTTTAATTTTTTTTTTTAATTTGTTTAAATATAGTTTTTCTTTCAAATAAAACTTACCCGATTTTGAGTATCACAGTTTTAATTGTTGTTTATTTTAAAATTTAAACTTGCTAGAAAAACTTTTATTAATTATTTTTTTTTATTTATTTAAAACAAATATTACTGTATATACATATTTATAAATATTCATGTTTATACTAAACTTATTTAAAACAATATTACTTTTTTTTTTCTCTTTTATTATTTTTATACTAAACATTGCAATATAGCGACATGTGGCACTCTTTATATTTGCTTGTTCTGTGCTGCAAGCAAATAAAAAAAAAAATATTAAAGCAACTTAGTTACTATTAATCTTTGTCATTTTGATTTTGTAACTCATTTAACAATTTTAACAACCTTTAAAAATATGTACTTTTACAAATTTTAAAAGAGATATTTTAATGTATTTATAAATTATACTATCGTAATTGTTCATGTAGCGATATATGCCAACTCTCTAAATATGATTTGGATTCGTCGTCTTGTATAAACTCTTGTGCTTGCGAGCAAGCAAAAATGTGGCAACCTTTGTTGGGTTCTCTCATTTAAATGCTTTTTGGCACCCTAAAAATATTAGTTACCAATTATTGTTTTTTTTATTCACAACTCTTATGATGACACATTATTCTTAATATTTAAAATACTACATAAAACCTTTAAATTTTTATTTTTTAAACCTTGCAACTTTATATGACGTCACAAACGCCATCTAATTTGGCATTTTCAGTGTCACTTTGAACACAGATTTATTCATTTATTAAAATATTTTTATTATATTATTATTAATTTTAATTATTATTTATAATTAACAACACCTTTATCTTTATAATAAACAAAACTGTTATAACTTTAATATTTTATCATTATAAATTTATTTATATTATAAATTTATATTACGAAAACCTGAAATGCTTGTTCAACTCTAACCTATTTGCAGCAGCTTGATCTTCTTTTTCCACTTCTATAGAATTTTTTTACAAAACGACATTGGCAATACTAAAGGTTACCAGATGGAGGCCACTCGGAAACATATATTTGTATCTTTTTTAATTATTTTATTATTTAATATTAAAGAACGAACTTTAAATAACTTAATTCTTTCACTTTCCTCATACTTTATACTTACGTTAAACACATATTTGTAAAATGCACTGCAAAATCCGCTTCCATTTCTTTTTGTTTTGTCTTGTGTTTCTTCCAAATGACATCAAGCAACAAATAAAATGAGAGGGAGGGAGGACTAAATGCCAATGTAACAGCGTCAGGCAATGATCTTTGTTGCCACAGGGAGCGATAACATGCGTTTTACTTCTTAACTGCCGTCTCAATTCGAGGTCAGACATTTGTGGTTTTGCTGCAGGACGACTTTGAAAATTTTATCGCTTACTTCAATTTCCTTAAATGACTGTTGCAGGATTTTGCCTTACATTGTAATTCGTTCCAAATCTTGATTCCTATTTAATCCAAGGATTGTGATATAAATTCCTCTAAATGCATTAGGACATGGTGATAAATATCTTCAAAATGGGGACTAGATTGATTTCTTTCGCTAATGTTTTAGAATTATATTCAGTATTGTCGTAATCAATAAAAGCCGGCGATTTGTACATTCTTTGCAGTTCACAATCCGGCAGACATATGACTTCCCAAGCAGTTTCAGGCAGAGGGTATAATTTGTACGGACTGCGTTCACACAAACTTTTATTGGTAAATGCTAATGACATCGTCCTGAAAACATATTTAAAACAATACTATATTTACAATTCTAAAATCTAATAAATAGCATAAAATAATAAACATATAAAAAACACGATAAAACATTTTACTCTTTACAAAAATGCACTTGTTAGATATTTTCACATTATTGATTAATAGATATCAAATCTGTATAATGTAAATACCTCGATATTTATAGCTCTATTACTTCGCTAACTTGTTTGTCCTTTAATTATTTACTATTACATAATGTAGTTTAATACTACTATTGAATATTATTCTCTCTGAAACTACCGTCTTCCCTTCTATAATATTCTTGTTGCGTGATGGATCACTCTCTTTCCGCTCGCGATTACTAGTCTGTTTCACTCATCATACGCCACCTTCTATCTGCAGCAAAATTCTATTTAATAAACAAGTTAACATTATAAGTATTAATACTATAATATATATATATATATATATTATATATTATATAATATATAAGTTATTATATAATAAGTATATAATATATATATAGTATATCTATAATATATATAATACTATATATATATAGTCCCATTGCCCATGGTCAGTTTCAGGATCGATAGACTATAATTTATAATTAACAGCTCTGACTCTGATCCACATTCCTGTTTTGAAGAAGTTACCAAGAATATTTTTCAATATAAGAACGTTCTTTGGTAATTTGCTTATCACATTCTGAGCATATTCCTCAACCAAACCTTATGGAGAAGTTCCAAACTGCCAGGCGTAAGATGATATTGAAACGTATTATTCTCATAAATATTGATAAAATAAAAATTTACGATCTTCGAAATTATTTAAATTTTTTTTCTTAGTCGGCTTTAATTTAAATATTTCTGTAACACTAAAATGAAACATGTGACGTAGATAGGGCTACGGTTATTAGTAGTTTAGTACAGGTACTATAGTATAGGTTAATAATCTATATATATATATATATTATATACTATATATATATAATATATCTATTAACTATACGTATTATAATATATATATATATATAACATTACATATCAATATGGTTTATTTGCCATAGTCAATTTCAGATCGACTATAATTTATAATTAATATGACACTGGATCCACAACCTTGTTTTAAAGAAGTTACCAAGAATATTCATAGAATGTTCAAAAAAAATTTCAATACAAGAACGTTCTTTGGTAGTTTGCTTATCACATTCTGAGCACATTCCACAACCAACCCATATGGAATATGCTATATTTATGATTTTAAGAATATAGAAACAAATATCCGGGATGTGTGTAAGAAACATTTGGAATAGTACGGATCAGCTGAGCATGGAATCCTGCCATGTGGTTAAAAAATAATATATTATATATATTATAATATATATTATATATATATATATATATATAATATATATTATATATATATATATATATATTAATTATATAATACTCTATATATAGTATATATATAATTATATTCCAAGGAGCATTTCAGATTCACAATTCAAAAAACGTGGCCTACCAAGTAGTGAAACATTATCAGTGCATTTTTATTATTGGAATATTTAAAAGAATTAAAATTGTGAATACCACACAAATATTTGACAATTTCATTACTCTTAAAGTCTTAATAAAATAAAACTGATCCATTGTAAAAAAAAACAAAATTTAAAATAAAATTCATGACGTAACGATGCCGCCATCATGTTTGTTTTACATTTTTCGTAAAAAAATTACAACAATATAGATATAGCGGGATAGCAATCTTACGGAATTTGTCAAAATTCTTACGTTGGTGAGATTTGAGAAAGGTTGAGAACTTCTTATATTCGAAGAATATTCTTAATTTTTCGTAAGAAATATTGGCCAAAACGAAACGCTTTAATTAAATTATATTTGAAAATTAACCATTACAAAGAAGAAAAGTGATATTATTTATCAAAAATTTTTCCCTTTTAATTTTCTTTCATTTGAAAAAATACACCTCGCCTATTAATTTTGTTCGTGGAAAATTTGCATGCTCCATATATATATATATATTTTTATTATATAATATTATATTATTATATAATTATATAATATATAATATATATATTATATATTATAATATATATATATACACACATACATCATTATATATATAATATATATCATATATAGTATATATTATATTTCATTATATTATATATATATATATATATATATACTTATGACCTTATCCGTTAAATGGTACGCAGATATTGTTTTTTTTAAACATTTTTTTTCATATATTAAGTAGAATATGTGCTAGCAATTAATTAAAAGTGAACGAGATAAGATAACGATAATAATGAACTAATAAACCTATCTGATAAGTAAGCAAAACGTTGATTTTGCATGAGAAAGAAACGGCTTTTAGTGCTACCGAATGAAAGAATTTAAGGTAGGTAAAAAAATAATGTTTTCTGCTAAAATATGTTCCGTATTGGGTTTTGTTTTCATATATAGATTTTTGTGTATACATAACAAAACATATCGTAACCTGAACTTAGAGGGCAGTAAAACGCATCCTAAACCAATATGAATCACGATTCAGTAAGAACACAACCTAACCTATTATTGGATCGACGATGTAATATGTCGACCCTAACCCATATCACTGAATCAACTTTGCTGCAACACTATTTCTCTTGTTTTAGGGTAAGATTTTTGCACTTCAGAAAATATCCCGAGACGTCGCTGTCTCTCAGGCGCTGCCAAACGTAAGATTCGTAAATAGGTTTACAAAGTAAAAAAAATTACTTTTTTATTCTATTTTTTTTATCCTGTTTTTTTTTTCAGCAATGTAATTTATTTATAGTATCATATAATACAAATATTGAAAAAAAAAATTATCTGCACCATAAAAAAGATAAGGATATATATATATATATATATATATATATATATATATATATATATATATATATATATATATATATATATATATATATATATATATATATATATATTATATATATATATATATATATATATATATATATATAGTTTACATTTGGAAATTGCACATTGTTTTTAATACCCAAAGCAGTTTCTGCAAGATAAATAACAACTCTACGAGGCCTTAAATAGTTTTTAATCTTTTCACGAAAAGGAATTTTGTATATAAAAAAAAATAAATAAATAAATAAAACTTCGACAAAACAGTA
>JABUQX010020597.1:17500-20000 GCA_015478945.1 Trachelipus rathkii | reverse complement strand
TTAATATATATATAATATATATATATATATATATTCTACTTTTCATTAATGATCTTCTCACCACTGCACATCTAACTCTATCCACTCGTAGCCGAGGACGCTGACCCTTCATTCTTCAAGCTCAATTCAAACTCTGCTCCACTCTTTTACTTCTAGATTGCCCTCTCGTCTTAATCTTCCGATTCTATTCTCGCTGATCTGGATAGGATTTCCCGGTGGGGTCGTCTCTAACGCTTGGCTGAAATTTATTTTCTTAAAAACTCAAACTTCTACAAATCTCCCTCTCTAAAACATCCTCCCAACTTTCCTATCTCTTCGACGGTTCTCTTCGTCTCTCCTGTTGCAATTAATACAACATCCTTGGCCTTACCAATTAAACAAAAAAATGTCTTTTGGAAAACTCACAAAAAAAAATCCCCAAAAACAGGTTGCTTAGGGCGGCCTCAAAGAAACTGGGGGTTCTGTTTAGGACTGCGAGACATTTTTTCCTCTTCTCATTTCTTCGCTATACAAGGGCCTCATCCGCCCTTGTATGGGTACTGCTCTCATATCCTGGGGGGCTCTGGTTTTGCACCCAGCTTTTGGGACAGGGTCGGTCAAATGGCCAAAAAGACTTATACGTCCGTACTTTCCACTTCACTTGACACTCTATCTTTGCGGCGCGCATGTTGGTGCTTTATCTCTTTTCTATAGGTACCTCCTAAGAAGCAGGTGCTCGAGGGAACTGGTCACTCGCGTACCACTCAACCTTTACGACGTCCTCGTACCACAAGGGGTGCTGTGTCTGCGCATGAGTTTTTGTGTGGGATATTGGCAACTCAAGGCTAGTTCGCTGCGGTGCCTTCTTCTTTCCTGCCACTTCCCTGTTCTGTGGAATTCTCTTGCATCTTCTGTGTTTCCTGCTGAATTTAGTCTCCCGCACTTAAAAAGCCTGCGTCTGCTCATATGCGTAATTTTGCGCGTCTAGTTGGTGTACTTCTGAGGCGTGGCCAAACACCCCATCCTTGGAATAGGGCTTCGCCGTGAGGGTGGTGACTAACTGTAAAATATATATACTATATATATTATATATATATATACTAAATATATATATATATTATATATATATACTATATATTATATGTAATTATATATATATATACTATATATACAGGAACATTATTTGCCTTTGGATGTTATTTGGAAATTAAGAAATATAGGCCGCCTTCCAGATTTTTTTAAATTAAGTTTTGTTTCCATAGATAGCTTTTAAAGCATTTTCAATATAAAATCTACTTACTTTCATTATGCACTATTTTAATTATTATAAAGGTAAATATCACTTAAGTAATATAACCAAACACTTTACAAAATGCAAGGATTTCAAAGTTAAAAACTGCTGTTGCCATGATTTTGACACAAAGAGAAATATATATGTATATATATATTATATATATATATATATACTATATAATATATATTATATATATATATATATTTATAATATATATTATTGATGTTTATAGATATATCCAGTATATCCAGATTTATATCCATGCCTTTTTCTGAAATTCTAAAGAAATCTGTTCGCAATTATATATATAATGTATAATGAGAGTAGAGAGAAGAGAACCCGAGAAGAAAATTAACAAATTATTTCGTAACGATTTCACTGAGGTGAAACGAAGTTCGTACCCGGGAAATATTGTCGTATTTTTTTTGTGGATCGTACAGCTGGGGTTAGAGACATGGCTTGATTCGTATATAGGGTAGATAGAATGATATATGAAGATGAACACGTACGGCCCATAGCTTTGAAATTTACTCTTAGAAACAGAGTAAGAAGGAAAATTCCAAATGAATTTAATTATTATAATTGTAATACTAAAGTATTGATTTTCTTCTAAATTTATTTATTAATCAGTTTCTTTTTTCACTTTGAAATAAAATTTGAAATAAATTTATTTTACCTTACCATTTAAATTATTTTATTAAAACGACTCAAAAATATTGGGTAGGAGCTGCCTACCCTGCCTAGCCTAGTATACGGCCCCTGATATATAATATATATAGAGATAACTATATATATTATATATATTAATATATATATATAATAGTATATTAGAATATATATATATATATTATTATATATATATATATTATCATATATATATATATATATATATATATATTATACTGTTGCATTTTCCAGCGCTTGACGCCTCAAGAATGCGATGAACCGCATAATTGCAGAGAGTGTCTCCTAGCCCGTTTGTCGTAGCAGATTTCTGTGAGATCGATGAGGGTTCCTGTTCCCTGCTCTAACCTTGCAGGGTTGGCTGAATGTCGGTAGTCGTCCAGAATGTTTCTTGTTGACGTTGTGAACCGTTCCATTCTGCTTCAGATTTCTCTCTGATGCGGGCAATGGTCCGGTCGTTAGTGGCGGTTAATCGAACTCCTTCTGAACCGTCTTTGCACTTCCGTGGCGTTTCTAGTGGTCCAATAGCATTTAAGGATAAAC
>JABUQX010020597.1:0-10000 GCA_015478945.1 Trachelipus rathkii | reverse complement strand
ATATACATATATATAGTAGTATTACTATATAGTATCATAATATATATATATGATATATATATATAATATTACCTATTATATATATAATATAGCTCACACGTATATATATAGGCTACTAAAATATATGCGTAAAATATCATATATATATATATATATATATATATAAGTATATATATACTATAATATATACTATATATATATATAGTATATATATAATATATATATACTTTTAAGAATTTCTTTTTCTAATATTATATATATATTTACTTTAGAGAGGAAGCCTTGGATTCTTTTTTAGTATACGCTTTACTGTCACTTCATTTTATTCCCAAAATGTACACAAATTAAAAAAATTGTTTAAAGACACTTTTTTTTTTTAATGATAAATTTTAAAAAAGGGAAAGCTAATTTTCATCCGACTAGCCGAGAACCTCTTCAGGCTAAGGGAACTGGATTTCTTTCTTGTCTTCATCCAGTTTTCAAGTGTGTTTCAGTTGGTCTGCTATTTCTTCATGGTGTTGTTGAAATATTTTGATGTTTTCAGATATTCATTTTGGATAAAATCTATCTTAACTTCACCGGGATGCTTATTGTAGTTGTTACTATTATAAATGCAAAAGGTTTCCATGATTTTGCGATGGTTCGTGTGATTGAATATTTCTGATCATTTTTATATTGTTGATATTGATATAGTGGCCTGTGTTACGCCTATGACTTGTTAAAGCTGAATTTATGCTGTCCTTGTGCAGGTCATCTGTATGTTGATTTTTTCTTCTTTGCCAATCTATGGTTTCACCTATATATGTTATATTGGAAGTATTGCAAGGATGTGATTTTATAGCTTGGGTGAGCTTTTCTTTTCATTTTGGCGGGTTTGAGAATGTTTTTTTTTAAGGTGGATGTTATTGTGATGGAATGAGGGCTACAACTCTTCCTCTCGGAGAGTGAGGGTTTTAACGAATATAATGGTATTGAGGTGTTGGTAAAGAAGGAGGTGTTGCCTATTTTTCGGGGAAAAGAGATTGGCCTTCCCCGTTTCATATATTACAAAGCGAGCTCATTAATCCTCAATTACAACATACTTCTTTCATTTTAATGGCAAATATTACAAACAAACCTTCGGCCTGAGTATCGGATCCCCACTGTCTCCCATACTTCAGTACATATATATGGAACTAAAACAAGAATTTTATCATATCTTACAAAACCCTCACCTTTTTAAAATTAAACAATGTTTATGGATAGGATATGTAGATGACATTTTTGTCTCCCTCCCTCACAACACCAAACCTAATGATGTCCTAAACTATATTAACTCTATTCATCCTTCAATTCAGTATACGATAGAAATGCCTTTCCCAACACTCTATCCCTTTCTCGTATCGCCTAATCCATGGAGAGAATAACAACCACTGCAATTTACTAATATTGATAGAAAACCGAACATTCGCACCAAAACTATATACAATTGGCTATCAATCATGACAAACACAAAATTAGCTGTTCTGTCATCTCTATGTGTCTCCGTGCTTCGTATATGCGCTCCCCCTCTTCTAGCACAAGAAACTAAAAACATCCACAATACTTTAAATCACTTTACTATCCTGAGTTTTTCATCCCAAAAAGCATTTAACAAGCAAAAAAGAGGTACTATAGCACCTTTCCCCCAAAAATAGCAACACCTCTTTCCTTTTTACCATTCCTCAACACACACTCTAAACTAATCCAAAATATTCACAAAAAAATATTACCTTCTTTCCATCAAATAACATCACCTTACAAAAAGCATTCTCAAACCCCCAAAACGAAAGAAAATGCTCCACACCAAGCCTGATACGTATCAACAGCATCCCTTGCGCAATACTTGCAAATAAAAATATTAGGCGAAACCATATGATCTTGCCAAAGAAGAAGAAAATCACATACAGATGACCTGCGCAAGGACGCAATAAATTCAGGTTTTAACAAGTCATATGGCGTATACAGCCACTATATCATATAACAATTATAAAGATGAATCAGAAATATCAAAGTCACACGAGACCATCGCCAAAATCTGGTAATCCTTTTGCATTTATAAAGTAACACTAAAAAGGAAAAGAAAACACGAAATAAGCATACCGAATGAATTAAGATAGATTTTTATACAAAATGCAATATGCTGAAACATCAAAAATATTGTCTCAACACAGACATGAAAAGAAGAACTACGCAGACCAACTGAAACACACTTGCACTGATGAAGAATCAAAAAGAAAATCCAGTCCCTTAGCCTGAAGAGGTCTCGAGTGTCGGGACGAAAATTAGCTTTCCTTTTTAAAATTTATTTCATTAAAAAAAAGTGTCTTTAACAATGTTTTTAATTTGTGTACATTTAGTAATAAATGAAGTGACAGTAAAGCATAATACTAAAAAGAATCCAAGGGCTTCCACTCTAGAGAGATATACTATATATAATATATATATATATAATATATAATACTATATATTATATTATTATATAATATAATATTTATATATTATATATATATATATATATATTAGTATATAGCTATATATATATATATATAGTATATATATAGGGTATATATATATATATATTATTATATATATATATATATATAATATATATTATATTATGATATACGTATAATATATTCTATCATATCATATATATAGTATATGCATATATATAAGTATAATAATATAATATTAATTTCAATTTAAATAATAATTTTGAAAAGAAATTTCGGAAAATATTTGAAAAATTCCTAAGAAATATTTACTTTAAATAAGTAAACAACATTAATGATTTATGACAATTATATTTATTTCCTTTTTCCGAATCGTTTGATATATCAAATTTTCGAATATTTTTGTTAAAAACTCAGAAAAGATTATAATTTGGCCGTCAATTTTAATTGAAATCAAAGTAATATGCCAAAAAAAAAATTGATTATGATTTTTAGGTAATGTTTATAATATTTTGCATCAATTATAACAAAGGAGTATTGGAATTAAAATATATTTTTTTATTTTGTTTGGTTTTAACCCTCTATTATTTAGTGTAATTTACAACCCGTTAACCCTGGTAGAAAACCCCGTTTTTTCCTGATTTTTGGCCGGGGCCGGGGTCGCTATAAATGGCCGGGGTTGGCCAGGGCCGGGGCTGGGGCCCCGGTTGGTTCCTATCAGTGCTTATCTTAATCATCAATAGGGTCATACGAGCAAAGTGAGAGCCTGTACGCTATCACAAGTACTTGGTTACTCTTTCACAATTTTGGTGGAAATGTGCTAAGAACTAGCATAATTCCACACATAACAAAATGAATCTGAAAACGTTTTGCAATTTCTAATAAATGTTTATTATATTATTACTAATATTCTGAAAAGATATTCAAGTTTGGTACTTCACCTTCAAATATATCATTGCACTAGAATATAGTTAAACAATGGTGTATATATATATTAGTATACTATTATAAATTATATATAATATAATATATTATTAGTATATAGTATATATATATATGATATATTATAATATATTATTTATATAACTATATTATAGTAATAGTTATATATAATATAATCTAATATATATATATAAACAAATTGGCTTTGGTATTCATTCATTTATAAAATAAATTTTGTAAATATTTTGATGTGAATGCTTCGTAATAATTACGAATATATGGCCGCAAAATGCCCATAAATGTAAAGTTGTAACGGTTGGGACAAATTTGCCCTCAAAAAAGTGGCTCATGTTCAATTGTTTTTGTAGCTATATTTCTAGCCCCGCCAATTGAGAGATGATAAAAAAAGCAAATCGTTAGCGCACGAACGGCTTTATAAATTTTGCGTAAATAAATTAATAACTAATAAAAAACTAAAAACGAAGCTATCTTTCAATTAATACAAAGTGACAGAAAAGAAGAAATAATATAAAAATAAAGTTTAAAAGGAAAGAAAATCTATACTTTTCGTTGGAAGGCTTAGACCAGACTATCCTCCACGTGGTGTATCCCAGGAGTGACGTACGAATTAACAATAAAGAAATAAAATATAAATTAGCTATAAGCTATAAAAAAAAAAAAATTAAAAAAGTAAAATTTCAAGTGAAATTAATAACTTTGGAAAAATAAGCCAGTATAGGCCTAGGCTACTCACGCACGTAATTGCGTTCAACAATAAAAATAAAAAGACTATAGTTTTTAGTGCATTCATAAATAAAGCAAGAAAAAAAATCTACAGATATAAAAGTGAAAAACATAATAATAAATGAAAAAAAGAAAAAGTTAAACCAGGCCTAGTACTAGTTTAAGAGCTTAGCCTACGGAACTATCTGTCCTCATCTTAGGGCCTATATAAGTAAGCTACAACTATTTTCATGGCAACAGGCCTATTTTTATAAAAAAATGGTTAAAAAAAAAAATTAATTTTAAATTGGGGTATCGAGTACGGTTATACAAAACGATCCGACAGGAGGTTCAATTGTGTAGTTAAAGTGCATGTCAGGTGCTTTTAGCTACAAATAAACTAAAATAAAACAGTGAAATGACGAAGTTTTTAAGTGATGTACAATTAAGACTGTGTAAAAAAAAAAAAAAAAAAAAAAAAAAAAAAAAAAAAAAAAAAAAAAAACTTTTTGTTGATCCAAACGATGACTTCGACGAGAAGCAGGTCTGGTGCTCAAAATTTAAAAAATCCACCGTCTGGAAATTTCCTAATACATATGTGATGTTGAAGATAAATGAGATTGATGGACATAATGAAATCTAAATGGGACGACTGTCACATACTCTAAAACTCATCGGTGGAGAAGGTGATCGTTCTCGGCGTCCCCATCACCGAATACGCACAACAAAGAAACTAGGAAAGTACCTCTGTCAGGATATCCTGTTTGAACAAAGGGATGTGGGAAGTGGTTAGTAACGGGTGCGAATTTCTATTGTAGCCTATATTTTTGTTACGGATATATTGGAAAAATGTTCAACTTCTCGTCCTCTCTTACCTTCGGCTTAACTTCAAAAGAATAATGCTATTCCTATCACGACCAAACATATGAAGAATTGGTTCGCCTTGTAACTGAAACTTATGCTCCATCTGATAAGAGAAAACTGAAAATTTAATTTCGGCAGGAGGCTTAAACCTGGTGAAAATGCCCACAGCATAATCTAACAGATTATAAGGCATCAAATTAGGGAATCCGCAGTTATCAATGGCTTTTAACATCAAAATGAAAACCTTATGAAACAGATTGTTTCTTCGTGATTCTTAGCCTGAAGGATCTGGTACCGTTAACGGTTTTGAAAAAGGAATCGCGAATTCATAAATTGGCCGCACGCAGCTGATGTGTACATGAATCCAACGTAACATAAGTCAAAAATCCTATCCAGATTATTAGTCAATGCTGTGACTCCATTCATCCCTACCAGGGCAAGTGATCCCCAAACCTAGGAAAGAAGACCAACATTTCACACCCATGATTTGGCCCCCAAATAAAGCAATCCGACTAAGTGAGATTTCCATGAAGTTGGAGGCCCTATCACATATCAGTAAATCAATTCAGATCTGCAGAATCCGTAATATAACTGGTTGGGACAGAGGTCGCTCTCCTGGCTGGGACAGAGGTCGTTCTAACCGTCGTCGATCACCTTCAGGATTTAGAAAAGATGGACCCCTTTGCTACTACCATTTCACATTCTGTGAAAGGGCTAGCAGGTGCCAAGGAGGCACTTGCAAAATGGCTCATTTGTTGGCACAAGCGCCATCACAAAATAATGCTGGACCTACTTCCCTACCTTCGCAGGGAAACTAAGTATAGGGGTGGAGATAAGCCCCTGTACAAAGAAAGTGCGTTTTAATCCAGTGGTAACTTTTAAAATTTGTAAGTACAAAAGTAGTTTTAATAATATAGAACGTATTAGGGAGGACAGCTACCCCCAACCAAATTCGAATAATAATTACAATATAGGTAAAAATGTTGATACAATTTTGCATGCTAATAAAAATAATATCCAGGTTCATGTTCATTCAAGTGAAAATGCTAATAATGGCGTAAAACAATCTGTTTTATGCGAGAGAGCTTCTATCTCAGTTGATGTGAAAATAATCTTGGTAAATAGGGGAAATTTTTTTCCTCCGATAATTAGTGTTAAGGGTAAGATATGCATATCAGAGGTAAGCGAAAGTCAGTTATAAGGGCTGGAATCTTTTAATTCCAAGCCAAAATAGCTGCGATGCGGGTTGAAAATGCAGATCTGCATTGGGTCAGTGCTTCCCAAAGTTTAAAATGTAAACGAATGTATAAAAATTTTGCAATTAATTGTCTCCTTCCGTATATATGACGCTAATTCAAAGCAAATTATTGTTTGATTAGAATACGGGAGTTTCATTTTCTATTTTTAAGGCTTCTGCAGAACAAAGAAAAGATCCTATTGGCTTTCTTTCAGCTGCTAATGGAAGTCAGATTAACATTTATGATTGTATAACTAAAAAATTAAATTTCCTGCTAAAAAGGGACTATGAGCATATAATTTTAATAATCGCTGATGTAATTGATAATATTTTAGGGATAGATTTTTTTACTAAATATAAATTTAACATAGATTTTAGCTCAAATATTATAATTGATGCCACAACTGGTCTATCATGTAAAGTCATTCAAGGGAATGATTCTGAAGCACTACCCATAACAAATGATTTTAATTATATAAATTTAACTCTTTCTCCTAAATTCCCTTCTGTGCCTTCTCTTTATACTTCTCTATTAGGTGAATATAAAATGTTGTTTGATGATTTATATAAAATTTTAGAAATGTTTAATGTGAGCGATATAATATATAATAATATTCCTGGGGGTGCTATCAGCGACATGCCTCCTACAGTGTGAATAAAAATAGAAAATGAAATAATATGATAAAAGTGAATCTTAATAAAGGAAAGTGATTTAAAATAATACAAGTGAAGTAGGCTTTACAAAATTCCTCTTTCCCCCACTACAAAATTCCCTTAAATGAATTAATTCCCTTATAATTTTAAAGTTACGGGTTCCCCAATAAACATTAAAGTCGCAGAATCTCTACTAGTTTATCATGATAAGGCCAAGAAGAAGATAGCAGGTTAAGTAAATGCTGGGGTACTTTCTTCCTCGCACTCACCTTGGGGATTTCCGATTTCTGTACTTTCTAAACCTAGTGGTGGAGTCCGAATAGTAGCCGATCTGAGATTATTGAACAAACGAGCTGTTCGAGACAATTTCAGTCTCCCTAACTTAAATGACTTTACGAACTTACTTCATGGGTGTAAAGTATTTTCTGTTTTAGACTTAAAAAAGGCATTTTATAACCTTAAAGTCCACCCTGATTGTCAAAAGTTCTTAACTATAAATACTCCTTTTGGCAGTTTCTCATATAATAGTATTGTAGGCTTCCATTCCAGTCCCACTAGTTTTACAAAATACATATCTTTAATTCTTTCTAAAATCCCTAACATTTTTATAATATATTGATGAATATCCTCATCGCCACTCCTACTCATGATGAAAACACATGAAGATTTTAGAAATGGTACTAGAACCGGTTGAAATCTTTTAATTTGAGACTTAGTGCTGATGAAGTGCCAGATTGGATCACGTCTCGGGTACATATTTAGGTTTTTTGGATGTGTCCGAAGGCTCCATGCTCCCTAATGAGGATAAAACCACTGCTATCATGAATATCCCAAAACCCAAGACTAATCAACAGATTTACTTCTTTCAAATAGCCAGTCTAAACGTATTTTCGAGCTCTCTCTTCCTGGGTATTTTCTGAAATTATTTCTCCTCTTCTTTTCTTTTTCTCAAGGGTGCACCATACTCCTCAAGCGCAATAGTAAATGGAATCCTGCAGGCAGAAGAGCCTTTAATATGGCTAAAATTGGCCCCTCAAAAATGCTATATCCTTTGGTTTTCCTCTAAATAATCTCATATCTGTTTTTTCATGAATGCTAGGTCAGACGCCCTTGGCAAGGTGTAGTTTAGTTTTACAGAAATGAAAAAACAGTTTCCCGCTGGGATTTTTACAGTATCGATTTGAATCCTACTGAAAATTGGTTTATATATATATGCAAGGAACTCCCTTGCCTTGGTAAAAACAATTAAGAAATTTACCCATATAGTAGAAGCAAGGAAGGTAGATTTGTTTTGTGACAATCTTTCAGTCACATCTTGTAACAACAGTCACTTAAAAAAGAGACTGATGCTAATCACTTGCTAGCAAGGGAGCAGCGATACCTAACTTATCATTCAGAGTATGATTTGACTGTCATCAATAGTTAAATCGGAAGAGAAAAATTAATTCTTGAGCAGAATTTTTCCTAAGCAGAAATCCAGATCAGAGAACCATTGAATGGCCATCAAATTTGCCCCCTCCTTCCACTTCTGTGGAAAATAACGTAGAAATAGATTCAGCAACCAAGCTCTTCGTCTTCAAATTGGAGATCAGATGCCTGAAGCAGAAGTCATCCCAGAAGTATCCTGTGATGAAGTCTTGTGTGCAACCAGAATTTTCTACCCCAGCAGATATTCCCTTCAACAGAGGATGACGGTTATGCTCTTGCATCAATTTTCAATATTTCCGCCAATGATGTTTTTAAGCTTTTTCAGTGTAAGATTGACTACAAAGAACTGCAAGCAGCACAAGAAGCTGATGTACAACTTCAGAAATATTTAAATAACCAAGAAAATACAGGTCTTAAGCTTACAAAAAGACTCTATTATTATAGGAATGACTTGGTCTCACTAGTCATTGATGAATCTATTCCACTTTCACCACGTGTCTTTGTTCCAGAATCCTTTATTCTTCCTGTCATTTCTTATTCTCACTCTTTAAGGCATTTTGGTGTTAAGAAAACTCTGGCATCAACCTTAGAAAGCCGCTTTGTATGGAAAAATAATGCCAAAGTAATTTAAGCAATTTGTTACAAAGTTTGTGATGCTCAGAATGTCAGAGATGCCTAATCTTATTTCTCTTTCGGCAAAATAAGCGCCCTAATGAATCATTATAGGCCAGCTATCTGGCCAAAATTTCAAAGTAGTGCCATATTGACATTCTTAAAATGCTTCAATGCAAAAGCTATAAGTACCTTTTAACACATTGATTGATAGGTTCTCCCGTTATCTCTTTGCTTTCCCTTTAAAAAACAATAGAAACCTCAAAACATAGTGGAGGTATTACTAGAGAATTCTCCCATCAGCTGAGTGGTAAGGAACTTACATTTCTGATACGGAGGAAAACGCAGTTTACGTCGACCTACAAGAGTGTGTGTGAGAGTTAGGATAGGCCGCAATATACTTTTAACCTCCGCCTATAACCCCCACATAAAGCAATGGCCTATCGAAAACTCCATAGACATTGTTGAGCCTATCTTTGGCGGAGCCATGCTGTCGGATGAGTTTGGAAAGATGTGAAGTATTATGGGCTAGATTTCTTTCTCCCCATTGGTGCTATTAGTGTTCCTGCGTACTCCACATTTGAATCAGAAGGAATCGACCCAACTGCCATCTTAATGATGGGGTCAAATCCACTCTCCCTGGAGCATAGAATAGATCAGGCTGGATGTCCTTCCGCTTCGCCCTGTCCAGGAACACTACGCTGAGAAAACTAAATAATTCATTCTTCTAGGAACTCCCCTCTTCTCCAGAATTTACTGCCAAAACCCCAAAAGTTACTATGTGCCAAATAGTCCTGCAAGATGCAAGAATCTGTGTATTAGTTAAAAAACAAGCAGTATGGCAAGAAACAACTAGAACCCTATATTCATGGCCCCTGATCCATAGTAGTTATCTGGCAAATAATGTGTACATAAATCAATAATAATCAAGTAAAATGGAAATTTTAATAAATGTACAATGCCATATTTTTTAATGTTAAATAATGAGATGTGAAGAGTTAGAATGATTTATAAAGAAAGATTTTCTATTGGTCTAAAGTTTAATTATGTCTAATGCCCAGTATAC
>JABUQX010020596.1:0-27173 GCA_015478945.1 Trachelipus rathkii | reverse complement strand
TTGTGTGTGGTGTGTGTGTGTATGTTTGTTTTGTATGATAAGATAGGAGCAGAAACACTGGGCTGAAGGATTATTTTATGCTGGTGTTTCGTGCATTAGGAAAATATTAAGTAAAAAAGGAAAGTTTTTTTAAAAACTTATAGGGTAAATCAGAATAAATTACTGAAATGGCAAAAAAATATTACGTTATGTGCTCTGTTTCCCAGCCATTGAATGTTAGAAATAAGCAAAGGAAGGAATGGGTATTTATATCATTTTCTTACTTTATGAATTAAAATATTGCAATATTGGACCTAGAATTTCGTAGAAATCAATCATAAGATGGATGTTTATTTTTACTTATAGGATATGCTGGTCGGATAAAAAAAGGTCGAATGTTTGTTGCATCCGAAAGACAAGAAATAAAAACTCTTGAAATCGATTAACTAAACCAAGCAAGCCAGATAGTGCTGCTGCTGAAGAGCAGCGAAGTTTAATGGTTTCTTAATTAGCCATAAAAGATATTCTATGAAACGATAATATGCCTATGCAGGACATGAGATCAAGCCAAATCACAGTGGGGTGATAGGTATAAAATGAAGTAAAAAAGATTTAAAAAAGGTATCTGACAAATGAAAAAATTGAAATTGGATTCGTTGGTATTAAATTAGAGTATCCTATCTTAACTCCAAGGGCTTAAATAAAAGATCAAATAATTCAGAGGGAAGAAAACGTAATTTTTTAAATTTCGCTGGATTAACAATGAGAAATCAACTATAATATCCACAAGGCAGTGGATGAGAGACTGGAGAGATGTTCCTCTTTCTGTAAGAGGTGTTTATCCACCATTAGTTAAAACCCTCTCCAATCGTAATTAGCTCACATGGCCTTTTTTAATATCGTTTATAGGAGAAATATACTGGGAGATTTTTGATTTAGGGAAATATATGATTTACCCGAAATCTGCTTCCAACTATTAGTTCTAAATGGAAGACCTATATGTTTAGAAATCCTCAGTTGGATTCATGATTAGAAAAATATATGTTAAAAAACTTTTCAAAAGTTGAGAAACTTTTAAGAATTTGAAACTCAAAGCAGACTCAACAAATAGGCTATGTTGGTTACGGTTAGTTAGGTTTAGGGTTATAGTTAGGTTAGCGTTAGGTTTAGTTAGTTAGGTAGGTTAGGTATAGGTTAGGTTAGGTTAGGTTAGGTCTAGGTTAGTAAATTAGGTTAGGTTGATTAGGTTAGGTTAGGTTTAAAATAAAATTGTCCTGATACGTAAGACATGCTCCTGAGAAGAGAAATGTTACTTTAGTTTGACCTATGCACCAATATTTTTTTAATAACAATTATATATATTTCGAAATTTATTCTTTATATATTCAAGATCATTTTATGCATTTTAGGTAGATTGCCTACATTCACGAAGATACTCTATCTTACTTTATCTCCAAAATAACCTACAGAATTTAGATATATATATAAGTTATATATAATATATATATTTATATAAGTGAGTGCTGTTACGTAGTGGAAAGGGATAGGATAAACTAGTGAGCCGGGGTTTCACGTAGTTTCATAAGAAAGTACTAGTGAAATGATAATAGTTAGTGTAAACTGTTTACAGTGTAAGCGATGGAGAAAAAGACGGATAAATATGAAATTTACTAAGTGTAGTAGGGAGTTTAACTCGAATACCCGCTATATAGCTCATGACTCACTACCTCAACCCCAAAGTGGAGACTCACGGCCGCGGATAAGATTGTTAGAGAGATAGAGATTGAGATTATATAATAATAGAATTATAAGAGTTAATAATAAGATGTAAGAGCTAAGAAGAAAATTAATGATATATATATGATATATAGAATAGCCAGTAAAGATGAAACATGAAGCTAGTAAAAGATGTCGTTTGAGGCTGGTTCGTTATGTGACTGGCCCCGAAATTGATAATGTGATTGAACGACTGACGATTTATTTTGGAACATATAGAGAGAAGGACCACTCAAAAATATTTTGCATGAGAGAGATTCTAAATGTAGATAATAGATGTATTCGTCAGAAATTAGTTTATATCTGAGAGATCCGTAACTTACTACTGGAGTGCTTTTAACCTCTCATATAGAGATAAGCGCCCTACCTAATTTCTAGTGCGAGAATATCCGCCAGGGAGTAGAATCTGCTTCCGATGATTGTAATACATAATTCATATAATACCAACGATATTATAAGACTGAATCAAACTAATTTATATGATAGATGAGATATAAAACTTAATATTATAGAATATATATTAATTAGATATAAGGAAAATAGTCCATGCATATAAAGGTCACTCAGTAGAAATAACAAAGGTATGGAGGTTGTTAAAAGATAAATGGGTAGATAAAAACAATAATATAAAAAGGGTGGGGTGGTAAACCCCATTACTGAGGGTATTAGAGGGTTCTCACAAGGAAATGTGCGTAGCAGCCAGGAGACGTATAACTATATATAGCCGTGACAGCTCAATTAGGAATAAGTGGGAATAAAGTATGGGAGAGCCATCCCTGAAGGTAATGAAGGCGAGGCCGCTACCAGTGAGCGTCGTTCATACAAGAATTGGCGTCGCAAGTATGTAGGTTAATCAAGCCATCACGTACGACGTCGATTATCTTATCCTTCAGTAGTGAAGCGATCAAAGTAATTTTTTTTAAAAATACTACGTAATCGAAATAAAGTTGTTGAAAGTCTATGAAAACTAGCAACATTGAGCGATATTTTATTTATAAACTTATATTGACAAGAGAGTGAAAATTTGTATAAAGTATGAAAAATAGTAAACTATAATAAAGGTTATGTTAAGTTTAGTTAGGATGATTATAACATAGTAATTATAGATAGGAAAATTATATATAAACTATTAAAATAAACGGTTAAAGTAAAGGTTATGAGTTTAATTAATTATTATTATATCAATTTAATAATATTGAATTTTATGTTATAAATTAATATACAGATTAATTAATAGCTATTGATAGCATATTATATATATATATATATAAATAATATATTTATATATATACCCGGTACATACACCTTCCGACATCTCGCATCTTGCTAGCATCGTCAGGAGCATCCGCCACATATAATATTAGAAGAATCTCAAATCCTCAGCCTGCTTCGGCCTGCCGGATGTATGGCGCGGATCTTTAACTGTTAGAGTGATATTAATAAAGAATTTAATAATAAAAATAATATATATCTTAATATGAGTAGGATATGTACAGTGGCAAATGAAAGATAATACGAACATGAAAATGAAATATGAGTCGAAGCAATTTCAAAAAACGGGTTTAAAAATCCATATTTTACTAATTATCAAAGTAACGTCCTAACTCGTGGAATAGTTATACACTATTACAATTTAGATGAGAAAATTTTAATTGTATTGCCATTTTATCATGGTTATGAAATATTAGCTTCATCCACCGTAGATATATTCACAAATAAATATCTTTCTTATATTTTCAGAGAAAATTATAAAGTTCAAAGATCAATATGATGAAAGAGTTCTCATTTGTTTATAAATGAATTTTGAATAAGGTCAAATAAATTAACTTTAAAAGAAAATTCCAATTTCTGAATTATAAATCAAGGGTTGCATATTGGTCATTGAAAGGAAGCGCAAATACTCTATTCTTGACCAAATGATATTAAGATGCTTTAAAATTCTTCTATCTACTCACCAATCCTTATTTCTTAAATATTTTGAGCACCAAGGCTTCCGCTGTTTTACCTTTAGTATAAAACAAACATTCTAAGTTAACCTTTGAACAGAAAATAATACAAGAAGTTTTTGAGAAGCCTTGTTTTTCATTTCATTCCCATACATAGTTACTCAAGTGATGATATCATTTGAAGACTATCGCAATAGTTCTATTAACTGAAAAATTTAAACTGCAGGTTCCTGACTATTCCATTAGTAAATCTAAATCTTTCAAAATTGTTTAAAACGGACACCTGAAGATTTTGAACAACCAAAATGAACAATCGACTGCATAGAGCTAGAGAATAGTTTACAATTGGAGGACATTCCATAAAAAGATCATATATCAGTACAAAATATCAAGATTTGAGGTTGTCACCTTAGCAATCCCTGATGTAGTTTGATCTGCTTGTACCTGTATTTTTACCTGTATTTTACTAGTTTAAAATATTTGCAGGAAAAGCTAATTTTAGTTCAAATCTAGAATATTTCATGCCATATTATTTATGTTGTTATTAATGGCGGTAGGTAGGATATTTATGTTGTTATTAACTTTTACTTAAATTATTTTACCTATGCTCCCTAAATTCACATTGGTTGTGATTTAAAAAGTGAAAAAATTATTATTATTATTATTATTATTATTATTATTATATTATTATTATTATTTGATTTATTAAGTGAAAAAATTATTATTATTATTATTATTATTATTATTATTATTATTATTATTATTATTATTATTATAGTATCTTATGTTTATGTGCAAAAAATATATGGTGAGATAATTAATAATTTTTCACTATAATGGGATTTGAAAGAACTTGGGCTCGACCTTGGCTTTCAAAACTATTTGGTACACCACTAATTGTTACATTAATCTCGATACCCATGCATCACTAAAAACAAAGCCAACATTTACAGCACTTACTCCCTTTTCTAATATGCAAAAATCACATTCTCTGTGACCATTTTTTTCTTTTTTTTTATTTTCTTTTTTTTTTATATGCATGTCACTACCACTCACGGTCACGGGCAGAGCCCTAATCTAGGAGGGGGTGTTATTAATAATATCTTATCACTACCATCACCATCAAAAAAGAAGCTTCCTTTAATCTCCAAGCCTTGTATCGGTATTTGCTCAGATAGTACCTCTTCTTTGCCAGAAACATATATCGTGTTGATCGTCGATTCCCTCATCAATGTCCGAATCTTGATTTTAACTACGTGGCTCAAATTCTTTGGAAAGATTTTTCTTTTTTTATTTCTTCGTTCTTAATGAAAGTTTGATCCTCAATTTCATTAGTTTTCTTTTCGCAAGGGTCCAGGATTGTCAACACCCATTACTTATACAGAGTTTCCACGTAATTTTACTATTAAATTTTAAACAATCTGTGTAACTCACATTTCCACAGTCAGCAAAATAACAATTTTCCCTGACTGAAGAATATACTGCGGTAGTAGTAATCCTTTCAATTTGCAGGACAAGTTCAGTGGCTACAAATCTAATCTTATCTAACATATAGTTTGTACATAAATATAATGAAATTTTTCTGAATGTTCTTTTTTTTTTCAACTTTCAGACTTTAGATGAAGGAGAGCATATAGCAATCTTGAATTCATTATCACTGAGGGCCAGATTGTAAGTTCCCTTTTAAATTATTAGACTACTATTGTTTGAAACATTATATGATATAAATGATATATTGAACTTACCATTAAAATTCTCTTTCAAATTCAAATGCAAACTTCAGGAGTTTACTATCCTTTTATTTAAACTAGAGATTTCTTGGCCATAATTAAGAAGATAAAGAGAAAGCTGTCAAATTATAATGGAAAATCACCATTACAGAAGCCACCAAATAGTCATAATAATAATAATGGTTATCGTAAGAATGTGCCAATCTCTGCACACCCTCAGCCCACTAATAGCCAAAGGTAGTGTCCATTGTATTGTCTTTATATTAATTAAATTACAATAATTATTATTATTTTAGCTTTAAAGGTTGTTAAGAGGTGAGAATGAAAATAATTTGTAGTTACCTAATTCCAAGAATTTTACATAAAGCTTAATTATCTGAGGTATTATATAAGTATCAGATAATTTTCATTTTTAAAATATAAAATGTTGTTTATTTATTTAATTTTTCTGTTTTTTAAGACTGGGATCTCCTCCACGACCGAATTCATCAGATAGTTCATTAAATTCAGAGGTACGCATATAAATTTTATCATCGTTTGCTTTTTAAAGACTTAAGTAACATTTTTTTTTCTCACATTTTCTTAGCTAGTTAATTTTACAGAGTTATCTCTACCTCAGATTGATTTCTGAGATGTTTTCAGATGAAATAGAATTATCATATTTAAAGATTAGATTCTTAAACTATTTGTTATCAGTTAGTAAGAAGTCATTCTCTTATTATTTTTGAATAATCTTATTATTAGATTTCATTTTACATTTTTTAATTGTTACTAGTTTCAATCCATATTCTTAAATTTCTGTATTTTCTGTAGTGAAAACTCCCACAGTTTTTCTTGTTATATTAAAAAAAATTTCCTGTTTGTAAATTTGCAAAAAAAAAAAAAAATTAATAAGAATTATTTTTATCTTTGACAGATATTATTTAACTAAGTGTTAAAAAGGATTACTAATATTTGGAGGAGCGTTTTGTAATGGAAATTGATAAAAAAAACTATTAAATTTTTTTTACTTTAATATTTATACATCTAAGAATTAAAAATATTTTCTCTCCTTAATTTAAAAAAAAAAGAATTATTTCAAAACTCTAGTAATAAATAAATACATGTAAGGGTGAAATAATATTTAACTAAAGAGTAAATAAATTTTAATTGAAGAAATTTATTTGATAAAATTTAAAGGAAATATTTTTGTAAACTCAAAATTTGTTGAATTATCTTTAGCCGAAAGTTAAACTTATCTCTTTCGATATGTTCCTTTACATCTCGTCTCCATAAATTAAATAAATGAAAATTGAAAAATTTACTTCTTATCACTACTTATCATGCGGAGGATGTCATAATTAGTTATTGACTTTAGTTAATTTTTGTAAATCGTAAAAAGTGAGAAATTTCTTAACATTTCTTTCAGAATGACTTGTCAGAATTCTTCAATACCTCCGTTGATAAAACATCAAATGAAGGTAGGGTAATTGCGCGTGCGTGTGTGTGTGTGTGTGTGTGTGTGTGTGTGCTCGCTCGCGTGCGTGCGTGTTTGTGTGCGCGCGCGCATATATATATATATATATATATATATATATATATATATATATATATATAATATGATAATTTATAATATATATATTATATAATTATGATATATATATATATATATATATATTATTATATATATATATATATATATTCTTTCTTTCTTTCCTTTCTTTATTTCTTTCTTTCTTTCTACTACTTTTTTCCAAGACTGGGAGTAAGTGCGCTACAAGCATTCGGAAAAGAAAGCAGTAGGAGAGTAGACAATGTCGAAAAGAATAGCCAGTTACCGCCCCCTCTGTACCATGAATTAGTGAAAACTCGTCACAAGACAGAAATCCAGCCTAGAGGCTTCATGGGATACCGCGACGGGCCCTACTATGGTAATACGTCAATGTAAGGGTTCATCCCTGGCTCAGGTGGGCCCACAACCATCCCCCATACAAAACCCACCATTCTCTCCTATTTGGCACCTTTATTCTCGCCTCTGCCAAACTCGACATTTCTCTCGTTCAGAATTCGTCTCGCCGAGCTCGGTCCACTTTCTCTGCGGTCTCTCCAGCCGGTCGGTTCCACACACTGCCGCACTATACTCCGCTTACCAATCGACTATCACATTTCATCCTTTCCAGCATGACAAGACATCTCAACAACTTTCATTTATTCTCTCATTTACACCCTTTCTCACACCACACAACTCTCTGAATAAGTTCCATTCCTCATTTTATTAATTCTTCTCATACACACCTAGCATGCTCCTAGAATTGTCCATCTGAACACATTGAACCTTAGATCAATATTATCCGAGACCATAGTCTCACTACCATATCAATAACACAGGTACAACATACCTCATGTAAAGACCCTAGCGCACGTCAAGACTTAGTCCCTTTATTCACCACCACCAACGATTTTAATTGCACCAGCAACCTTCTGCTTCACAACTTGCCTACTACACTCTGATCATCCGTTCTACTCATTCAACACATACCCTAAATATGTAAACTCAGACACTTGCTCAGCTGCTCACCATCTAACATAACTAAACACTGAGGACTGTCTTCCTCACAACCATAACCAAACCTACTCTTATCTACGTTTACTTTTCAACTCACCCTCCTTTCATACCTGCAAATGCCTCTCAATCCAATCCTCTTCAACTCTCTTCAGATCCGCCATGACAGAACAAATCATCCGATGTGAATCAGGGTAGGCCCTCCCTCACTTCCATTTCTCCATCATTTCTAAAACATTTTAGCGACCTACACCTCTAATTCTTCTATAACCCCATCCATATACAAATTGAATAAGCAAGGAGACATAACACACCCTGTCTCACTCCGCTTATTAAACCATTCAACCAGCACATTGACACCATTTATTCACACACGCTCACTATCGTCATACATACTTTTGATTCATTCAGAAGCTACCACCAACACGCATATATCATTAATACTGCCATAAGCTTCCCTTGTTCAATAAAAAACTTGCTATAACTTTCATAAAAAACTAAATAAATTTAATCTTCTTCTCCTCATTTTCTCAATCATTTGTTTTAATGTAAAGATTTGATCCACACATCCGCTCTACCACTGCTAAACGCACCTTGTTATTCACCAATCAGTCCTTCAGTCACGTCAGCAATCTTTCGACCAAAATGCCAGCATATACCTCCCTACAACACTCAATATAAACTTATTCCCCTAAAATTTCTACAGTTCCCTTTTCTCCTTTACCCTTATACAAGGGTACTATTACCGCTCTCTCTCCAATCCCTTGGACTATACCCTTCCATAACGCTTTATTACACAACTTCCAAATCCAATCAATCACCGACTCTCCCCTCCCTTCTTGATCATTTCACTAGTAATCTCATCTATACCTGCAGATTTACCATTCTACAACTTTCTCACTCTACTTATTACTTCCTCCTTAATTACCTCAATCCCAAAATACCTTTCTTCTTGTATCCATCCCAACCCAACATCTACACATTCACTTAACACCTGCATCATTATTCGTTAATGCATTGTCAGATTTTCGAAGTGATTCTTCCACACTCTTATCGACATCCATTTCATCAGTTACAGAATATTATAATAATATATATTATATATATAGTAATATATATATATATATATAAATATATATTAACTCATATTATGTAAATATGATGTTCTGAATGAGAGTCATTAGGAGTATTCAGATGGAAGCTAGTGTTTGGGGACCTGAATGGTTGATAGGTGATCAAAAAAGGGCTGGTATAACAGGTGGTTTTTGGGGTGGCGGGAGAAATGAGAATGGTGGAAGGTGATTGATTTCTGTAAGGAGAAGGTATGTGTGTAAGTAATACTTTCTTAAACCAAGAGTATCCATAAGTAATATCTAGAGTTGGTGTAGGTAAAAAGAAAATAAAAAAGAAAAAAGGAGAGGAAAAATGACCTGACAAAAGCATTGAATTTTTCTTCTTTAAGAAGTTCATCATGAAAAATGTGTTGGATGTTATTAGTGAGGGGTTTTAGGAATGGGATTTAATCGGATCGATTTATGTTGTTCTAAGTGTAAAATTTAAGTTGGATGAGAGGAAGGTGATACGAAGGCAGTAGGTAAAATTAAAGTGAGAAGTAAGTGAGCAAGAGAATGAAGGATAAGTACATGTAAGAGCGCTCGTAGTGAATCGGTTGATGTGAACAGTTGATACTGAACAAGATCTGGGGGCAAATGAAGTAAGCAATTGTTAGTAGTGCAAAGGAAGTTATCGTGGAGTGCTAAAGTAGTGAAGTAAGAATGTTGAACAGGGAATGGTGAATGAAGAAGGGTGATGGAAAGCGGTAAAGGTAAAATAAGAAGCGTTGTTGAATGTATAAAAGCCAATATGATGAAGTTTCAAAAGAAAGAGCTTGGAATTATAAGGAGAAAACAAGAAATACAAAAGATGTATACGTAGGAGAAAAAACAAGAGGTAAAGTGAAGCAGTTTTGGCAAGGAGTATGTGAGGACATATCTATAGGATAGGAAGTCTTCTGAAGGAAGCGCGAAAGGTTAAGAATGAGAATAAGGGACATTCTGCTTAGAATAATGAAGGTGATGGTGCTTTTGTAACTGATGAAATGGATGTGAGGGAGTGTGGAAGAACACTTCGAAACATTCGTGCACAATATATTAACAGTAATGTTGAGGTGTTAGTGAATGTGTGTGGTTTGATGGTGGCAAGAAGGAATAGGTATTTTTGGGGGATTAAGGTTATTAGTAAGGAGGAGGTAATGGTAGGGTGAGAAAGTTGAGAAATGGTAATCTTGCAGGTATAGATGAAATTACTAGTGAAATGATCAGAGCGGAGGCGAGATTGGTGATTGATTGGATTTGGGAAGTTGTGTAATAAAGCGTTTATGGAGGGTATTAGTTCCGAGGGATTGAAGGAGCAGTAATAGTACCACTGTATAAGGGTAAGGGAAGAAAAGGGGAACTGTAGAAATTGTAGGGGAATAAGTTTTTGAGTGTTGTAGGGAAGGTATATGGTGGCTTTTTTGTCGACAGAGTGCGTCGAGTGACCTGAAGGACTGATTGGTGAAGAAATAAGGCGCTTAGGAGTGGTAGAGATGTGTGGATCAAATCTTTACATTGAAACAAATGAATTGAGAAAAATAGGGAGAAGAAGAATTTAATTATATTTAGGTTTTTATGGATTTACAACAGGCCGTATGATAGAGTTAATGGGAAGCTTTATGGCAGGGTATTAGTGAGATATATGATGGTGGTGGTAGCCTTCTGAATGGAAATCAAAAGCTATGTATGACGATAGTGAATGCGTGTGTAAGAATAAAGCGTGTCAAGTGGTGATTGGTTTAGATGTTAATAGTCGGAGTGAGGACAGGGTCTTGTATGTCTCCTTGGTATCAATGTGTAAATGATGTGGGTATGAAGAATTCCAAGTGGCCGATTGGCAGGAAATGTGTTTGTAGAATCGTTGATGAATAACGATGGAGTGGAGGGTGCCCTACCTATTATATGCGGATGATTTGGTTCTGTGTGGCGATGTTGGGGCTACTGTCGCAGCAGCTCCAGGGCAGATTTGCCCAGCCTCATTAAAAGGAGGGGTTTGATAGTATTGTATGATAAGAGTAAGGTTATGGTTGTGAGTGAGTGACAGTCCTCAGTGTGAAGTGTTGTATGGTGAGTGAGCAGCTGGAGCAAGTGTCTGATTTAAATATTTAGGTATCGTTTGGATGAGAAGGGAACTGGAAATGACTGCTCAGTGTGTAGTAGGAAAGTTTGTGAATCGGCAGGAAGGTGACTGGTGGCATTTTCTGTGGTGAATGTAAGGGGACTAAGTCTGAGTGCGCTAGAGTCTTCAATGAGGGTATGTTGTTTTATCTGTGTTATTGTATTGTAGTGAGACTATTTGTGGAATAAAAGTATAGATCTAAAGTTCAATGTGTTTCAGATGGACAATCTTAGGGCATGCTTAGGGCTGTTGGAAAAGAATTGATAAAATGAGAAATGGACGTATTAGAGAGTGGTGGTGGTGTGAAGAAGGGGTAAGTGAGAAGATTGAGAAAGATATACTTTGATTATTTGTCATTTGGAAAGGATGAGTGAAAGTCGGTTTGGTTAAGCGGATGTATAGTGGTGAGTGTGTTGGGAACCGACCAGACTGGAGATCCGAAGAGAACAGTTGGATTGGTCGGTTGAACGAAATGTTGAAGGAGAGAAATGTTGAGTTTGCAGAGGCGAGAATAAAGGTGCATGAATTAGGAAGAATGGCGGGTTTGTAGGGGCATGGGTTGTGGCCACCTGGGGCCAGGGGGAAAAAAATTAACCCTTACATTGACGAATTTTACCAATAGTGACGGGTCCGTCGCGGTCCAGATGCTCTAGGGTGGATTTTCTGTCTGTGACGAGCTCTCACTAATTAATGGTACAGAGGGGGCGGTAAGGCTGGGCTTTCTTTTCGACGTTTGTCATGTTCTCCTACTGCTTTTCTTTTCCGATGCTTGTACAGCACCTTACCCCCAATCTTGGGGCAAAGAGGAAGGTGAAGAAAGAAAGAAAAGAAAGAAAGATATATATATATAAATTATAATGTTTCCTCTCCCCCCCCCCACTGTCAAAGATGACCCTCCCTGACAATTGACGATGCAGATCTCTTGCTATTAAAATATTTTATGTAAATGTAGCCGAAGTCAAAGTTTTTTTTAATATTTACGTTTTCGAACATAATATATTTATATATGTATATTAAAGATATTCAAAAAATGAGATTATCGGAAAAACTAATCCATATCTCATATCCCCTTTTCTCAACTACTACCAAATTATTTTTTTAAAGTGTTGTATTGTTTTGCTGAGAGAAGAAAAATCAGCTATTTGGAAAGACTCTAGGTCTTGTTATTTGCGGTCAGTGTAAGTTTGCTTTCATGTAGTTGATGTTTTTTTTGTTTTTTTTTATGTTGAATTGGGATTAGTATTGGAATGTGAGAGCATGAAAAGGTTGTCAATGTTATGGTGACTTGAATTTGGGGGGTCTTGAACAGGAGATATCAGAGGATGTGGAATTCTGGTTGTGTTGTAAAGGTGTTCAAGTAGGTTGGTTTCTGTTGTTGAGGATACTGAGTGAATGCAAATTGTTTATAAGTATATCACCTCTTAGTGTGGGTGTGTGTGAGTGCTAATCCATGCAGGGTGATGTACATTTAAGTCCCCAGCTAATATTAGGTTATTTTATTGTGTCAAGGGGGATAGGTCTGTGATATACTCTTGTGGACAATGCTGAGATGAAGATGGGAGGGATATATAAATTAATAAGGTATTGCTTAAACTAACTACTGTTTAACTAATTACTAATATATACTTACTGTATCTCTGGTGAAGATTCCTTCTATGATGTTTTTTTCTCCTTGTTTTTAATTAGATAAAGTGTATTTTATATTTAATGAATATCTTCAAACTACAATGGAATGCTAGGAACCACGTGATTTACTGAAGCACGCCTTCAATAATGAGAAAATTTGAAATACACACACAAGCATGAAAGGCGCCCTACATACCAATGTATATCACACAGTTAGGATTCTCACCATCATTGACACACTTCGTGCATATAGAACCCTACCTTCCATTATCGTTCTAAACACACTTTATTTTTTTAATATAATTATTCTTATCATTACACAATATATTTATTTTTATAATTAAGTCTCTTAATCTTTACTTATGTATTAAAACATTAATTAGTTGACTAAAGAACTTGTGATCCTTTTCTTTGAAAAAGAAAGACAAAAATATTATTATTAGTATTATTATTATTATTATTATTATTATTATTATTATTATTATTATTATTATTATTATTATTATAAAGCACAATAAACAATACCTGATCTACTAACTACATCGTTCAGCCAAATGTTGTTCTTCAATCCTTTGGTGAATACATTTGCTTGAACATAACCGTAAATCCTAAGTATATACTTCAATGGCCCTCACCTTTTTTCTACTGTACTCTCATTCTCCTCTTATAAATATAATATATACATCATTCTTATACTCTTCTCTTTCTCCCGTTTTTAATTCTTTTTTGATTTTTCTATATGATTGAACATATTCCCCTTGACACCTGTCTTTGTGAGTATATCTGTTATTCGCTTTTTAGTACTTATCTATTCTATTTGTTCTATTTCCCCTCTTTCCTTCATTTGTTTAATGGCTGCTATTCTTAATCTCCTACTTGATACTCTTTTAGTTGATTTTATAGCCCTCTCAAGTGTTTTACTATCTGTATTTATCTGAATAGAGATATTTTCCATCTTTGTTATTTCTTTCCACAAGCTCTTTAAGTATATGGAATTTTCTGCTGCTTCTCCCAGACTTAAAACTTCCCCCTATATTGTAGATTTTGCTACTCTTTTTGCCACTTTTGATTTCCACAATATAGGGCATCTATTACCCATTTCGTCAATTATACTTAAAACATATTCAATTTGTGAGTTGTGATCTCCTACATTATTAAAAGAAGCATTAGAACAAACTTCAATCTTTAATTTCCTTCCTTCTAATTTCTCAAACGCTATTTTCATCTTTTTTTTTTTCCCCTCCATTTTCATACCACTTTTATTGCCTTTCTCATATCCACTGTTCTACCTTCTCTAAACCTCTTACTCAACATACTCACTTCCACTTCCAAATCAGGTCTAGTATGCTTAGTTAACCAGTTTAGCAGTCCTACTAATGCTCTGTATTAAGTCATTTCTTTACTATTGAGAATTCTTTCTTCTTTAAACCTTTTTATTTCATGACATTCAGCACCCTTTACATAATTAATCTGATCTATCTTAATATCTTTTTTTTCTTGTTCAATATTTACCCCATCATATTTGAACCTCTTTACTTCTTCCTATACCACTTTAATCCTTTTTTTTAACACACTTATTATTACATTTTTTTGAAATTATCTGATCCCTCCCCCAACAGAAATCATCTATGTGAGAACACATAACTCCTATAAGCTGATTGTTCTTTGTCAAATAAAACACTGTTGGTTCTATTCTACTTCTTTTCCCTCCCAAATCCTCTAATATTTCTACTATGCTATAATACCAAGCTGTAGGAGCATCCCTCAATCCATAAACTTTTTTCAGTTTCGAAACCCCATTACTTTTAGCCTCTTTAGGAGGTTTTAAATAAACCTTTATCTCTATCCTTCCCTTGTAAATACGCAGTTTTTACGTCCAATGTTTTGTATTCCCAACCACAATGATTTATTATCCCTAGTGTTACTTTAAGTACTTCCGCCGAACAAGTTGGGGTGTCATTCAAGTTATCCTATTTTTGCTTCAAATCTTCTAGCCACAAGTCTAGCTTTAAAATTGCTTAGACCATTTTTCAATTTTTCAGTTATTATACACCTGGTAGAAACTATTTTATGCCCTTCTCTTCATACTTCCTCATAAACTTTATTATCCTGCTAACGTTTTAATTCTTCAGCTTTGCTGCCGTTACTTTTTCATCATTTACGTTTATCAACAGTATTTCATTCACCCTTCGTAATTTTGAAAAATTCTTTATGATTCCCTCAAATCCAACCATGTTTTTTCCCCTTTATTCAGATTTTCTATATTGTAACTGTCGCTCCATTTACTACTCTTAGCCTTACCTGCTCTATTCAAAATCCACACCTCTATTTCATTCGTTTCTTTTTTTATCATTCTCCGTCTTTCTCCCAACTTAACTATAGGTAGCTATCTCCTCTTCTCCCAGTTCTGTCTACATTTTCTTCCTTCTCACGGATGTTTTGTATCTTGAGTAACGTCCTCTTTGTAGGCAATTCCTCCACACTTTCCTCCTCCTCCTCTTCACTTTCAATCTCATCACAGTTATTCTCCTCTTCCTCATCTGTTATCTCTTCTTCACTATGTTCTCCTCTGCTTATTATTACTTCATCTTCCTTCTCTCTATTCTCACCTATCTCTTCTTCAGGGTCTTCTTCTTAACTTTACATCCTATATTTTTATCCTGGGACATGACATATATATATAGGCTATATATATATATATATATATATATATATATATAAATATATATATATATATATATATATATATATATAATATATATAAATATATAATATAGTATATATATTGTATATATATATATATATTAATATATATATATATATATATATATATGTTCGTTTCGTGTTTATGGTCTGTATAATATATAAAATATAAGCGAAATGATGCGAAAATAATAATCCAAACAAGATTGGTGGAGAGACCCTTGTATAGTTGAATTAGCTGTGAGGTGGAGGGAAAAATTCGGAATATGAACAGATTTACCAGTTTCTTTAATGAAAGCCCTCATAGCAGCCACTGGGATATGAGGATGGTTAGATCAAATTTTTATGTTAAGGCAAATGAAAGAGAGGAATAGGGAACTTTATTTAGGTTTTATGGACTTGCAATAGGCGTAGGAAGGGATTAGTAAGGAAGCTCTGTGGCAGGTGTTATTAATATATGGTGTTGGTGGTAGGCTTCTGAATGGAATTAAAAAAATGTTTATTGATAGTGAAGCGTGTGTGAGAATAAATTGAGTGGAGAGTGAATGGTTTAATGAGTGAGGCAGAGTTGTGTTGTCTTCATGGCTATTTAATTTACATATGGATGGGGTGATGAAAGAATTTATAGTAGGAATAGCAGGGGAGGGCGTTATACTGATAGAGAATGGAAGAGAGTAGAGAGTACCTTGCTTATTGTATGTAGATAATTTGGTTTTGTGTGGTAGATTTGATGAAAGTTTGAATATTGGTAGTGGTTCGGCAGCCCATACAAAAGGTGGAGTTTGAAACTAAATGTAGAAAAGAGCAAAGTGATGGTGGTAGATGAGGAGAGTCTGTAGTGTGAAATGGTAGATGGTAGGCAACTGGAACAGGTATCGAAGTCTAAATATTTAGGCTGTATGTAAGATTAAAAAGGAACAGATGATGCTGAATGTAGTAGGAACATAATGTTATTTTCTATTGAGATATAAGTTGAATATTATTATTATTATTATTATTATTATTATTATTATTATTATTATTATTATCATCATTATAATTATTTTTATTATTTTAATATTATTATTATTATTATTATTATTATTATTATTATTATTATTATTATTATTATTATTATATTAGATTATTTGGTGCCACTGTCTACAGGCCTTGGATCTATTGGTCTTGATCAACCCACAATACAGGTGAAGACAAATAAGGCTCGCTGCCCTTCTCCCCCGTTTTCTTCAAACAAAATTAAAGAGAAAAATAATATTCAAAATGTAAGAGAAGTATTTGGTTTTTATTAAGTGATGTCATAAAAAAAAATGAGATAAAAATTTCATGTTTGATTCATGGGAGACTGACATAAGAACTAAGAAAATCAGAGACAGTAAGAATCAACCCATTTGAGGCTTTTAAAGATTGTTCCATCCCAGTTGTCAACCCAATGTATGCAATTTAAGTTACCCATCCACAAACTCCCAACAAATCCTAACCTTTAATTTTTTTTTTTTTTACTGCAACCAGTATCCTAGTCCTAAGTACATGAAATTTGAATTATGAAGAGGATACAATACTGATAATATCTACAATCCCAACCACTGACTCCTAACAAAGTTTAGCATGCAATTTTTTTTTCACACCACGGGCAGTAATCAAAGCATGGTCAATATCAAAATTGAAATATAAAATAATTTGTTACATAATACCCAAACCATTCAGACACTACCTATCCAACCTATTTTTAAATCTCTCAAGTGATATATTAGCTATCATCTATGAGGACTATTTTCTCAAATCCTGACCTGACTTAATACCTTCTTTTTGACTTTTCTTTTATAACCTCTAGCTCTCTCATCAAAGTTTGTCTAGTTTAAAGAATTTACTCTCTTCAACAAAGTCGAGAGACAAGTAAATCTTATCAACTAGAATCATATACCCCAATTTTACACTGTAAACAGATGATACAACAGATGGATGTATTTTCCCAAAGGCGATTTGTCAGCATTCATCTTCCTTCTCTCATTGTCATCTCGAGGATGTTGAACATTCAGAGAAAACTGAGCAACTAAGAATACTAATTTATACAGAGTTTCTTACTTGAACTTTGTATAACATTGATAATTTTAATAACAAAATAATAATTAAAAGAATAATATTATTTTATTGGCACATACCCTCAATTTAAATAATCGGCTCTTGAGGGTTTTCTGTTTATGTCCTCTATATCCTCTTTAAATCAATTTACAATTCTCTACAAGATGTATATATATATATATATATCTTTATAGTCTATATGAATCTATATATATACAGATATATATAAATAATATATATAATAGTATATATTTATATATAGTCATATATAAAGATATATATATACTATATATATATATATATATTAACATATAGTTAACATATATATGTATATATATGTAATATATTTATATGGAAATATATTTAAATGTATACCATAGTAGTATATATATATTAATATATATACCTATATACTATAATATAATATATCAGATATAATATAGTATATATATATATAGATATAATATATATATATATATAATAATAGTATATATAATATATAACTATATACTGTATATAGGGTTGGGATTAAAAAAAACCGTGTTCATTTTTTTAAAAAAAAGACACGTTTTTTTTTTTAAAAAACCAAAGGCCAAAATTTTTTTTGTTTTTTATTGTTTTGTTTTTTAAATTACTTTTTTTTCACATATATCAAGCCTTTTTAGGGTATTTAGCCATTTAAAATAAAATAACAATTATGTTAAAAGAGGTAATGCAATATATAAAGAGGATTTTCAGTAACTTAGTAAAGTTTGAGGTTTTTGTGCTCTAGGGCGGATATAACATTACATATCAACATGATCTGATTAATATTATTATTATATATATATATATAAATATATATATATATATATATATATATATATATATATATATATATATATATATATATATATATATATATATATATACACTATTATATGATATATAAAAATAAGCCCAGCTAGAAGCCCTAGCCCTCTGCTAAAACTAATAAAACAGAAGGAAAGAAAATCCACCCTAACTAGCTTCACGGACTGCCGGCGGGCCACTCACCTAATGGTAAATCGTCAGTGAATGTTCAATACCCTTGGCCCAGGGGGCCCACAACCATACCCCCTCACAAAACCCCGGCATTCTCTCCTTATTATGCACCTATTCTCGCCTCTGGCCAAACGCACATTCTGTGCCTTCAGACATCGTGTTACTGACTCAAACTTTTTTTTCTCTCGATCTTAATTCCGGGCGGTTTCCAACACACTCGCCCACTATACGATCCGCTTTAAAAACCGACCTACTCAATCTATCCTATTCCACGATGACCAAACCATCTCAACAATACTTTCATTTAATTCTCCTCGTTTACCCATGTCTTCACACCATCACAAATCTCGTCTCTAATATGTTCATCCTCATTTTATCAATTCGTTTTCACACCTAGCATGCTCCTAAGATGTCCATCTGAAACACATGTGCAACTTCTAGATCTATACTTCTTATTCCAGACCATAGTCTCACTACTATACACATAACCAGCGTAAACAACAACATACCATCAGTAAGGACCCTAGCACTCTAAAGTACTCTTCCATACATCACCAACGATTTTAATGCACCAGCCCCTTCCCTGCATCCACAACCTAAACAAAAATCCTAAATATATTAAACTCAGACACTTGTTCAGCTGCTCACCATCATCTAACATAACTTTCACACTGAGGACTGTCCTCACTGCGAACAACCATACACCGTTAACTCCTTATCTAGCGTTTACTTCAAATGAACCGCCTCCTTTACCACACTACGCCTCGCCAAAACTCTCATCTACCAATCTCTCAAAACTCTTCATAATAATGCCACTAGCAAAAACCAAACTCAGCCGCATATACATAGCGCATAGGGCACCCTACCACTCATCTCCGATTCTCCATCATTCTAACACAACTTTCCTGTCACGCCCACCTTCAATTCTTTTCATAAACCCCATCCATATACAAAATTGAATAACCAAGCGCAGACATAAAACACATCCCTACCTCACTCGCTATTAATTACTAAAACCAATCACTTTTGACACCATTTTATTCTTACACACGCCTCACAATCGTCATACATACTTTTGATCCATTCAGAACCTACCACCAACACTATATATCACTAACACCTGCCATAGAGCCCCCCTATTAATCCTATATCAATACCCCGTTGCCAAATCCAGAAAACTTAAATAACAAATTTATTCTTCTTCTCCCTCATTTCTCTATCATTTGCTTCAATGTAAAGATTTGATCACACATCCTCTTACTACTCCAAACGCACCTTTATCTTCACCAATCAGTCCTTCAGTCACTCGGCGCAATCTTTCGACCAAAATACCAACATATATCTCCCTATACCATTCTTATAATAGATCTCAAAACTAATTCCGCCTAATAATTCTACAGTCCCTTTATCTCCCTTACCGCTATATTAAGGCGTACTAATATACTGCTCCGCCTCAATCCCTGCGGAACATACTACCCTCCATAAATGCTTTTAGCTACACAACTTCAAGATCCAATAAATCAAAAACTTGCCTCCGCTTAATTGATCATGTCACCAGTAATTTCATCTTATACTGCGATTTACCATTCTTCAAGCTATCTCACCCTACCCATTTCCTCGTTTTGCCAATAATAACCTCATCCCCAAAATATATATTCCTTCTGCACCATCAAACCCCACACACAGTCACTATACCTCGTTCATATACTGCCAATGTTATGCACATTTTTGAAGTGTTCTTTCCAAACTCCCCTCACATCCGTTGCCTGTAAAACAAAAATCCCTGTTCATTATTCTATGAAGATTACCTTACTCTCTTTCTTAATCTCCTTCCTGAAGAGTTTCCTATTCTCTTGTAAGTCTGCGTGCATTCTTCTTTCATATTAAGCATTAAACTGAATTTCTTTCTCATATATTCATAGTTTTCCTTTCACTATTCTTTCGAGACATCATTATTGGATTTTAACACCTTCAACCAAGCTTCTTTTCTACTTTTAACCATTAGCATCACCCGTTCATTCCACCACTCACTACTGACATTCTTACTTCCTATTTTATCATGCCCACATACTTCTCTAGCACTATTAACAAAGGCTTTCTTAATTTGCGTCCAAATTTACTCAGTTTCATCATATTCACATTCAACTGATTTTACAAGTGCCATCACAATCTTTTCCTAATAATCGTGTTCACAGACATAAACATTCTGTACCATCATTCTTTTCCTCTTAACGTATGCATCCGTTTAGCATTTCTTTTTTTCTCTTTTAGAGTACCAAGGATCACCTCTGGGTTCCATCTCACATATCAGCATCTCTACGTCCAATGGCACCCTTTTTCTTTTTATTGTACTTAGAAACGCTGCCATTCACCTCTTCATTCCTACCACTCACTGTTAGCCCATTCTTACTTGCCTACTTAGACCACCTCCACCAGTGCTACTTTTAGAACTGCTAACAATTTGCCTTCCAGATTTATTGTTTCAGTCTGTTTCACATTCAAACTGATTTACTGCGGAAGCAAGTTCTTAAACATACTTATCCTTATTACCTTGTTCACTAAACTTCCCACTCTTATTTTACCTGCTTCCTTCTGTATCACCTTCCTCTCCATTTCGCAAGTCCTCCACATAACTTTAATTATTTACATAGAACAACAATTAATGAAAACTTCAGAACATTTTAAAACGACACTCTCAAAATAATAAGAGGGAGCTACTCCAACATAACATTTTCATGAAAGGCAAAAATTACTGTACTTTCGTCTTCTAAGGGTACCACCTAAAGCTACTTCAACTCTAGTATACTTATGGATACTCTGTGTGTTTAAAGAAAGTATTCAATACAACCATACCTCTCTCCTCACAGAAATCAATCACCTTCCTACCATTCTCATTACTTGGTAAATTCCTACTTTTGGTTTGATACATAATAGTAATACGGTAGTAAGTATATAATATATATACTATATATATATATATACAAACATATAAACAATACTATCCCAGATACAATTAGGATAGGTTACTTAAACGATTAAAACGAATATAAATAGATAAGTGTATAACACTAAAGATAACAATAAATAACAACATATACATTCTAATCTCTAATTAAAGAACACACATTCATTAAACTGTACATGATATCCAATAATAAACATCTGCTATTATAGTAGTCAATATATTAGGCGCCTCAGACAGCGGGATTGGTAATTTCAAAACATCTTTGAATATACCATAAAAAGAGAGGTAATTTTAATAAAAAAAACCAAAAAAAAAACATCTTTGTTTTAAAAAAAAAACATTAAAAAAAACAATTCAAAACATTAATATAAATCTTTTTTTTCGCCAGCCATACTATATATATATATATTATATATTGTATATATATAATATATATATATATAGATATATATACCTATATATATATATATATATATATATATATATTAAGATATATATATTATAATATATATGTTAATATTACATTACAAAAAAATATATCCGAATAAATATAAGCACGGCGGGGTGACTTGGCGCACCACTTTAGCGTTATAACTTCCGCTTCTCACCGACTCTTCCCCTAATGGCCTACTTTTTGGAATTTTTTTTTTCTTGGAAACTTTCAAGGCCAAGGCCATATAGTAAGTAATAAGCACACAAAAAAACAATAATGTAATTCTAATATCTAAATAATAAAACGTATTTATTTAAAGCTTTTAATAAAGCTTCGTCAGCCTGCCCGTGGAGGGTGAACGGACCTCTGGTTAAATTACCTCTTTTACGTATAAACTTCAATCTTCTATATTTAATTTTACTCTATTTTATAAATTATTTATCATATTAAAATCCGTAAAAGTAATAAAAAATGTCAATAATGATATAATAAAAATGAAGTAACAAAAAAATAAGGTGGTCCGAATCACCCCTCTCCGCTCAAAAATTTTTCAAAATTTGACACTTGTTTTTTATATAAGCTAACTTTTAATATTTAATTAAATTATACGTAATAAAAATGCAATAATAATATGTAAAATACGAAAAACAATGGTGGGTCCGCTTCACCCCCCATCAATTTTTACGGCAGGGTGAATCGGCCGGACCAAGTTAGCCCCGTGATTTAGCGCACTAATACTGTTTGGAACAAAAAATTACTTTCCCAGTTAAACCTAACATACTCGAGTGTATACACTGAAAACAATTAATTAACATCCATCACAATTTTTCATTTTATACAAAGTTAAAAAAACTCACATTTTTCAAAAGTTGAAATCCTATGAAAGGTCAAAATTGTACCCTAAATTGGCCTAACATTTTTTAAAAAATATAAACTTATCTAGAATTAAGATGATCTTATAAAACTGTACTACCGCGGGACTATTAAAGAGCGGAAACAATATTTTTTTTTTTTTTTGTTAATATATTTTTATATTTATTAGAGGTAAGGAAAAATAACTCCTAAAGAGGCGGGCCGGTCACCCCGCCCGACGCTATTCCTTGAATGTTGAATAAGAGTATGCTGTGTATAACCACAACACACCCTTACACCTAATGTGAAGTAATAATATTATAATAATTATATAGATATATATATATAACTGATAATATATAATTCATATTTATAAAAAAAAAGTATATATAATATATAGTAATAGTAGGTAATATATAAATGTATTAGTATATAATATATGATATAGTATATATATATACTACTATATATATACATAATCTATATATATATAACATCCACCTTCTCTCCCCAAGAATGGAGGTAAGGGTGCGTAACATGCACCGAAATCAGAAAAGTGAGTAGAAAGAATGCTGACACGAGTCGAAAAGCAAAGGTCAACCTTACCAGCCCTTTATATAGCTTAGTGCAGAACTTTCGTCGCCAGTCAGAAAAATCCAGCCCTAGGACGGGACCAGCGACTCGCACCCTCACTATCGGCATCTCGTCAATGTGGCCGGTTCATCCCTTGGCACAGGTGAGCCACAACACATACCCCCTCACAAAAACCCTGCCATTCATTCCAATATGCACCTTACTTACAATCGCCTCTGCCCCAGCACTCACATTTCGCACCGCCAAGCAATTCCTTCTACTGCATCAACTCCACTTTTTCTTTGGTCTCCCAGCACGCTCACATTCTCAGCACACACACCACTATATACATTCCGGCTTAAACTAACCGAACTATCATGCCATCCTTTCCACTTGACAAAACCATCTCAACGTATTTCATTAATTCTCCATTTACGCCTTTCTTCACATGACACAACTCTCTACATAGCACCTTCATTTCCTCATTTTATCAATTACTTCTCACACCTAACACGCCCCCTAAGATGTTTCTATCTTTTTTTTTTTTAATTAAAAAGTTTGCTTACCTAGGATCATGGCACGGGCGACTCGAACACGGCCCTCCCAGCGACTTCTGGCGCATTTAGCCGATTGAGCCACGCCTGGTCACTTTAGCATCTATACCTCTTATTCCAAGACCATAGTCTCGACTACTATACATTAACACAGGTATACCGTAACAACATACCCCTATGTAAAGACCCAAACGCACCTCAAGACTTAGCCCCTTCTACATCCAACAAGGCCATTTTATTGCACCGAGCCAACTTCCTGCCATTCACAACCTTTTCTACTACACGGGCCCATCAATCCGTTCCCTTATTCATCCAATCACTATATCCTAAATGATTTAAAATTAAATATTTTTTCGAGTCTGAAATTTTTCTGAAAGCTATGAACACAAAATCAACGTAAAAGAATAATAATATTTAAGCGTTTTCCTTCACACTTGTCGGTGCACCCCCTTGCATTTCGAAACGCACCCCAGTTTGAAAACCGCTGCTATAGACATACACCTTGAATATGATAGGCACCCAATTTTACGCCTCAAACATGGACACCACAACACCTCTGTCACACTACACTCTCTAACCCCACTAATCACAGACTAAAACAACTTCCATCTTCCCCAGTCATATATTGATACAAACAAATCCTAAGTAATATCCAATCCCCACAAAACAACATCTCATAATCTAAACAAATACACCAACTCACCCTAACACGAACAATATTAAGAAACAGACAACCAAATATACTAAATGATCACCCACCGAGAATAGTGCCATCGCCAAATTTTAACACCCCTTCGTATAACCCATCCAGACTATCATTTAGCCTAAATTTGAGATGCGCGCCTCAACCCAAACTTGCAACACTACATAAATAGATTCAACATCAACCAAACTACCTCAAATATCTGCACAAAGTGCAACTAGGCTCGGAAACTCTTTATCATACTTCTAAAACTGTCCTCCTAATCTCATACCTAGAAACAAACTTGGAAAATTACAACATCTAAGCACGATCTAGCAGGAGGACGCCGTGGGGTACTTTGGTGAGCGTGTGGCGCCAGCTCTGAAGCGAGGATGGGCCAAGGGAAGCGAGAAGCGCTATATATATTAATAGTATATATATACTATATAATAGTAATAGTATAATATAGATATATATCTATATATATATATATATATATATAAGCAATATATATATATATATAATATAATAGTATATTATATATATTTTTTTGTGGTCCAACACTAAAAGCAAGCTACCCTCATTGAGAAACGTTTCATGTTACCCACCTTACCCCAAGTCTTGGGCAGGGAGGTGGATGATTATATATTATATATATATACTATGTATATTTATAGTATATAGTAATATATAATAAGATATATAAATAATATATAATATATTAATAAATATATATATAGATATATATAATTATAAATATCATGTTCAGTATAGAATCTTCCTCGTCCTCGCCAGATAAACCCCAGCATGCAATTTCAAACACAGGTACAGGTATTATTTCATGAATGCCATTTCGTTTGCCCAAAAATTATATGGATAATATATATCATATATATATATATATATATATATAACTATATATATATTATATAATATATATATATATAATATATATATATTATATATTATCTATCATATATAATAATATTAAATATAATATATATACACATATATAGCCCAATATAATAATATCATATATATATATAGTAAATAACTAACTAATATATATATATAGTATGATATAATATATATATAACTATATATGATATATATATTATAAGATATATATATTATATATATATATATATATATATATATATAACTATATATTAAAGATGCACCGGAGAGGAATTTTGGCCGGAGGCCGGAGTCTCCGTCAGGATATAATATATATATTACCTACTTATATATATTATATATATAGACTATATATTATATAGGCTATAGATAAATTCATATATTACGTATATAATAACTACATATATCAGGTATAATATAACTAGTACAGATATATAAGTAATATAATAATTATACTCATATAGATATATAATATATATAAGGATTGGCTCTAAACATGCACATTATCATGCCACCCTTCCTAGCTCCTGAGCCTAATTAAGTAACTACCTAGAGAAGCCACACTCCTGAAGAGGGGCTAACCCGTGAGGGTGCTGAACTTTAATGCAAGATAATAAAAAAAGTTATGTAATTATTAATAATTTACCTGCTAAATAAAAGCGCATGTTTAAAAAGGAAGGAATATTCGTTAAAAGGTTGGGGGAAGCGAGAGGGAGCAGCGACAAGCAATAGGAAAGGCTTGGAATAACATCACTCAGTTGTTGCCAGATGAAACGCTTGCTCAATGAGGCTTTTCAGCTGCTTTTAGTGTTGCCCACAAGAAAAATCGTCAGCAAGAAAATGAAGAAATATTCAGATACAATCAAACCAAGTGCGAACGATCAAATTAGGCCAAAAAGTTAAAAGTGCAAACATAGAAGCGAGCCAATGAGAGAAAACAACAGAAATTAGGAAAAAACTTTTCAAACTACTGTGGATAAAATATTTTGCTAAGCACCACTTATGCGCAACCAGGTTAAAGTAATGACTGCACAGTATGGTGGAAAAAAGGAAAAGTGACGAAGATAAATTCAAGCTTACTGCATCTTACCTGAATTAGCCAGGAAATATCTCTCTTCTCCACCTTCAAGTGTGTATTTAGCGAGAGAATGTTAGCCAAGCAGGAAATATTTACACAAGACAACTAAAAGGAATCGTCTTTCTCCAGCACTAGCTGATCAGCTCCTCTTTCTTCATCATAATTTAAGAGCATTTGATTTTAAATTTTAGAGAAATGGTTACCTAAATAGCAACGCATTAAGCTATAACTTTCCTTTCAACGACTTTGTGCTTAAACAATGATCAATCTAATTTCTCAAAAAATTCTATTGTGATACCCTATACAGTATCGATAACAGCTGGCACCGGTACATGCACTTTATAATACATAAGTATTATTAGTTAATAGATAATTAATATATATATATATATATATATATTATATAATAATATAAGCATGTATAATATATATATATATATATTATATATATAATATATACATTATACTATAAGATATATATATATATAATATATAATCTCC
>JABUQX010020595.1:0-10602 GCA_015478945.1 Trachelipus rathkii | reverse complement strand
AACAACAACAAAGCGGAAAAAGGTTCTAAAATATGCTCGTCTTCACTATTTATACTAGCCGGAGTATCATAGATTACAAATGTCAGCCAATCAAAACAATTAATGACTTTCGAGCATATCAATCAGTTAGTCTTTTTAGATGCATTAGATGATAAGTATTTGGGCTTGGTAAATAATATATATATAGTAGTATATATATATATATATATATATATTATATTTATATATATATATAATTATTATATATAATATATATATAAGTATTATATATATATATTTATATATAGTAGTTATATATATATATTCAGTATACTATAACATATATATATATAATTAGAGCGGAAAAATAACTTGAGCTACATTGAGTGATAGGAAAGAATTAAAAATAGCTATCAGTTTTATTTTCCTTTTTACATTGAATATTTCTATAAATTTATTCGAACTGTTAAAGACTTTTGTAGGTCCACTCGAGACCGCCTGATCCTCATTTATCGTGTCTCTGTGGAGTCGTGTTTCAGTGTGCAGTGTGGACGAAGATAATCATTGCAGAAATCTAATACCGGAACAGGACTCCAGTGAGTTGAGTTTCAGTTAACATACGAGTACGACTAGTTCTAATTCATCTACTGGCGATTAGGATTGTTTCGCTTAAAATGTAATTAACTAATTAACGATTTTATAATAGCTATTACTAAAAACATTATGTATTTGGGGTCATCACTACAGCTGTTCTTATGATAAGTCGGTCTGGGGGGTCAATGCGAATTCTTAAATATTATTTCATTTTATTACTAAAATTTAAGAAAATTTTCTTAAGATCCAGACTTTCAGAGTCGTCCAAGTATCAGTTGTCTACCATCATTTAAATTAATTCGTTGTGATGAATCAATATTTATTTGTACTTAAATAAGAAATCATTTTAAAATATTTCCTAGCTTCATTTAAAACTTTCTCTTTCTTTCTTCTTTATTTCCTTTGCAGACTGGGGAAAAGGTGCATGGATGCATCGGAAAAGAAAAGCGTAGAAATATGACAGAAAGTCGAAAGGAAGCAGCCTTACCGCCCCTCTGCTTTTCTTTTTTTATACCATTAAATTAGGTAGAACGTCTCACAGACACGAAAATCCACCTAGAGCTCATTGGACCGCGACGGGAGCCTTCACTATGGTAAAGTCGTCAATGTAAGGGATTTCATCCCTTGGCCAGGTGGGCCACAACCATTACCCCTACAAAACCGCCCATTCTCTCTATCATGCAATTTATTCTCGCCTCTGCAAATTACACTTACCTCTTCAGACATGCGAATTACTGACTCAAATCCACTTTTTCTTTCGTCTCCCAGCCGGTCGGTTCAACACACTCTCCACTATACATCCGCTTTACCAACGACTGATCATTCATCCTTTCCACATGACAAACCATGATAAGATAGGGGCCTTAGTTTCTCATTTAGTTTTTTTCACACCAACCATCTCTCTCGTTGCGCTGTCATTTCCTCTTTATTATTTATATTTATTGTGCTAGTCAACAATATTTGAGAAATTACCTAATTCACGTAACCCATAACGACCATAATTTAATTATTTCTTCACTCGTGTCTATTATTATTATTATTATTATTATTATTATTATTATTATTATTATTATTATTATTATTATTATTATTATTATTATTATTATTATTATTATTATTATTATTTATTATTAATGATTTTAAAAAGTTATTTTTTTATCCCTATGCTGGATAAATATGTAATAGCAATTTTATGCTCAATAAAGCCTAAAGTCATGTCAGTTTTAGATCCTTTTAAAGTTAAAAATAAGGGCTTATATTACAATTTATTGAGCATAATTCTTTTTATTCTTGGACGTTTGATACTATAAACAAAATGGAACGTGGACTTCGGCCGGACAGACTCGAAATACATCCCTCATCTCCTGAGGCTCCGAAGATTTTTAAGCATTGGCTGTACATTTTTGAGAGGTATAAAGAAAGCATCGCTTCTGATTCCGAAAGTTGTAATTTGGGACTTTTAGCTAATTCCTTATCATCTGACAATTTTGAGGTTGTATCTGATTGCTCTCGTTACAGTGATGCTATTAAGAAATTGAAAGATTTGTTTATCAAAACTCCGAATGAAGTTGTGGCCCGCCATAAATTGTATACCCGTCATCAGAAGAGTGATGAAACTATTGATGATTATGTAAGAGTATTGTATTCACTCAGCATTGATTGTAACTATAGGTCTGTCTCTGCTGAGGAACATAGAAGTCAAAGTATTAGGGACGCTTTTATAGCTGGATTGTCCTCTAGTCTTATTAGGACTAGACTTTTGGAAAATAAGAATTTATCTCTTGATAACGCTGTGGAGCAGGCTAGAGCTCTGGAAATTGCTGGTAAAGATTCCCAGAGTTATCTCTCTAAAATAGCGTTGGCTCATGTTAAAACAGCTGATCTACCTGTCTCTTCTAACAAATTTTCTGAAGCTGGAATAGTTGATTCTGACGAAGGCCCTGCAGCTTCTGGAATGTCCCAGGACATTGGAGCTGCAGCGCGACCTTGGAAATGTTACTTTTGTGGGTCCTCCAAAATTCATTCAAGGCAGAAGTGTTCTGCTCGGGATGCCATATGTCATAAGTGTAAAATTAAGGGACACTTTTCATCGGTATGTCGTAGACCTAAGAGTGAAATATTTGCAAATCCTGGAACATCAGCAAGTGTTCCTACTGCTACACTGTTGACAATTGTAGAGTCTTCTTGTTCTACTTTAGGATTAAATTCTTCTGTGGTGGAAGTGATAATTGGACATAATACTTTTAATGCTCTTTTGGACACAGGTAGCAGTGAAAATTTTGTCTCATCAAGTGTTGTTAAACAGCACTGCTTCAAGGTTGACCCTTATTGTGGTATGATAACTATGGCTACCTCAAGGTTTAGTCAAAAAGTGGAAGGCATTTGTTGTGTTGATCTGACACTAAATTCGAGAGAATATAAGAATGTGAGGATGCTAATCATGCCTGGACTGTGCCAAGACATTATTCTGGGACTCCCTTTCTTGAAGAATCATAAATCTATTAGTTGGGGATTTGGGGGTCCTTTGCCTACAATGGAGTTTAGTTGTTTGACTTCCTTAAATATTGAACCACCTCGAATTTTTCAGAATCTAACACCTAATGTGAAGCCTATTGCTACTCCTTCTCGAAGATACAGTTCATCTGATGTGAACTTCATTAAGTTGGAGATAGAGCGTTTATTAAAGGAAGAGATTATACGACCTTCTCAGAGTCCCTGGAGAGCCCAAGTACTTGTGATTACTCAAAATAATTCCAAGAAGAGGATGGTTATAGATTATTCAACTACTGTGAATCGATATACATATCTTGATGCTTATCCCTTGCCAAATATTGAAAACTTGGTTAATAACATTGCAAAGTATTCTGTATACTCTGTTATCGATTTAACGTCAGCATATCACTTGGTTCCCTTGCATCCAGATGATAAGAAATACACTGCATTTGAAGCCTGTGGAAAGTTGTATGAATTTAATAGGCTCAGCTTTGGACTTACCAATGGTGTTGCTGCTTTCCAGAGAGTGATGGATACTTTTATTGACAAGTATGATTTGAGGGACACTTTTTGCTATTTAGATGATTTAACAATCTGCGGAATTGATAAAAAATCTCATGATGTCAATCTTAGACGATTTATTAGAGCAGCTGAAGAGTGTGGTATGGTTCTCAATATGGAAAAATCTAAGTTTTCTCAAACTTCTATATGTGTCTTAGGGTATGAAATTAGAGAGCATGAATTACGTCCTGACCCTGCTCGTTTAGATCCCATACGTACTTTACCATATCCTAGGGATAAAAAGTCATTGGATAGGATTCTTGGTTTGTTTGCTTATTATGCAAAATGGATTCCCAAATTCTCAGAAAAAATTCGTCCCTTAATCGATGTATCATTCCCTCTGGGTGAGGCTTCTAAGGCTGCTATTGACACCTTAAAAACTTCTATTATTAATGCTGTGAAAATGCATATTGAAGAAACTCTAGAATTCACAGTAGAAACGGATGCATCTGATAGCTGTATTGGAGCAGTCCTGCAACAAGAAGGACGGCCAGTAGCTTTTTTTTCTCGCACTCTGAACTCCTCGGAGAAAAATCATTGTTCTCTTGAGAAGGAGTGCTATGCTATTGTTGAAGCTATTAGACAGTGGAGACATTTCCTGTTAGCTAGGCCTTTTAAATTAATAACTGATCAGCGGTCGATATCGTACATGTTAAGTCAGAACCACAAAGGAAAAATCAAGAATGAAAAAATTATGCGATGGCGTACTGAAATCCAGTCATACAAATATGAGATTGTACATCGACCTGGGAAGTTAAATATTGCTGGCGATGCAATGAGTAGAGCTTTTTGTTCTGCTGCTTCTGTATCTGATTTAATTGAACTACACAGGGGTTTATGTCACCCTGGTGTTGTAAGAATGTCACATTTTATAAGGAGTCGCAACTTACCCTACTCCTTGGATGAAATTAAACGTATTGTATCACAATGTGATGTATGTGCTGGATTGAAACCGCAGTTCTTCAGACCAAAGCCTACCACTCTTATTCAGGCTATGAATCCTATGGATCGATTGAGTATAGACTTTAAAGGACCATTAATCTCTCAATCTCTCAATAAATATTTATTCATTGCGGTGGACGAGTATTCGCGTTATCCCTTTGCAATTCCTTGTCGAGATACTTCTGCCAATACAGTAATTTCTTGTTTAACTCAAATATTCACCTTAACTGGCATGCCTGCTTACGTGCACTCAGATCGTGGTTCTAGCTTTATGTCTTTTGCTGTGAAGCAGTTTCTTTTTGAGAGGGGTATAGCTTCCAGTAGGAGTACTCCCTACCATCCAACTGGAAATGCTCAATGTGAAAGATATGTGGGAGTGGTTTGGAAATCTATTTCTTTGGCTTTGGCTTCTAAGAAATTGCCTGGCCCCTGTTGGGAATCAGTTCTTCCCGATGCCCTCCATTCCATTCGATCTCTTTTGTGTACTGCCACAAATTGTACCCCTCATGAGCGTTTCTTTAAATTCCCTCGTCGTAGTACGACAGGAATCAGTTTACCTAGTTGGCTTACTCCCCAAAGCTTGGTATATTTACGTAAATATATTAGAAACAAGGATGATCCATTAGTTGAACAGGTGAAACTATTAGAGTGTGTCTGAGCCTCATACCGTTGTTGCTGATGATTCACCTCTTCTGCCCGATGATATTGACAGTGGACATGAGCGGGTTGAATCTAATGATGCAGGTGAACGGGATGCAGACATTTCAAATGAACCTGAGATGGGCACCAAGACTTTATCTACCCCCGATGAAGACCCATTAGTATTACGAAGGTCTACTCGTGTGCGAAGACCAGTGGATCGACTAAATTTGTAAAGTTATAGAATTTTGATTAAACTATTATGTTCTGTTTTTGTGATATCACATTGTTTGTATTCAGAATTCATAAAGTTAGTTATAGAATTTTTGTTTAAAAGATTATATTCAGTTTTGTGAAATCACATTGTTTGTAAATTCAAATTTCATAAGCTTTTTACCATTGCTTAAATCCCTTGAAGAGGATGGATTGTACTATTATTATTATTATTAATTATTTTTATTAATTATTATTATATTTTAGTTAGTATATTATTAATTATGAATGATTAGTAAGTATTATTTATCTATTTGCAGAATAAAATGTAATAGCAATTTTATGCTCAATAAAGCCTAAAGTTATGTCACTTTTAGATCCTTTTAAAGTAAAAAAATAAGGGCTTATAGTACATACTGCTTACATACTTTCCTATCTAACCGATTTATGGTTTTCGATCTTAGGAACTAAGGCGGAGGGCGGGCGGGGTCGGAACTTGCATGGTTGGCGCTTGACAGGCAAAGCCATTGAATCGAGTATGCACGCGTCAGCTCTCCAAAGCTCCCCTCCCCCCCCCCCCCCTCCCCCCATTTGGGTTTCCTCTTCTCTTTGCTACTTAGGTATACTAGCTATTCAAATTGTTACTGATGTAGCTGACTGAGGATGGGCGCGAACTTCTTTTAATGTCAATAGTGGTGTTCCCAAGGTTCTGTCTTATCTCTACTTTTATTCCTTACTTTCATTAATATCTTCTCCACCTGCACTCTTAACTCGTATCCTCTCATATGCTGATGACTCGACCCTCATTCTTCAACTCATAATAATTCTGGATCCCTTCTTTACTCTAGAATATGCCTCTCATCTTAAATCTTTCCTGATTTATTCTCGCTGATCTGGATAGAATTCCGGATGAGATCTCGTCTCAACCGTGTGAAATTCAATTCTTTAAAAACCCAACTTTTAGAAATCTCCTTCTCCAAAACACCTTCTAACTCTCCTATCTCTTTCGACAGTTCTCTCATCTCTCCTGTTGACAATTAAACATCCTTGGGCCTTAACATAATTAAAAAATTTCTTGGAAACCTTACATCACAACGGTTGCTATGGCGACCTCAAAGAAACTGGAAGTTCTGTTTAGACTGTGAGCCTTTTTTCCTCTTCTCAGTTGCTTCAACTATACAAGGGTCTCATCCACCCATGTATGGAGGTACTGCTCTCATATCGGGGGAGGGGCTCTGGTTTCACCAGGCTTTTGGATAGGGTGGAGTCAAAGGCAAAAAGACTTTAAACTTTCCTGTACTTTCCAGTTCACTTGACCTCTATCTTTGCGCGATGTTGGTGCTTTATCTATCCTATAGGTACTGCAGCGGCAAATGCTCGGGGGGTGCTGTATCTGCGCAAGAGTTTTGTGTTGACATTGGTAACTTCTGGCTAGTTCGCTGTGGTGCTTCCTTTTTTCCCACCACCTCTGTTCTGTGGAATTCTTTCCATCTTCTGTATTTCCTGCTGAATTTAATCTTCCTCACTTTAAAGCCTGCGTCTGTGCTCATATGCCTAATTTGCGCTAGAGGGTGAACTCTTTTGAGGATACCACACTATTTCCTGAATAGGCTCTGCCCGTGAGGTGGTGGTGACAACTGAAAAAAACCAAATCCTTGGGGCAGAATATGTTGCAAAATGAACTGAATCTCGCTCCCCCCCCCCCATCCAAAAACGATCATTCAGATTATCCCAGAAAATCGTACTCTCTTCCAACATTACCCTCAGATGGAACATATGTCGCAAACCACACCAAACTTTGACCTTTTTAAACTTTAATTTAACTTTAGAATCAAATACTCACACATACAAATCTACAATAGCTCTTTACCACAATTCACTCATTCATAATGTTACAAACCCTTCTATCCCTTTTATTCCTTTTCACAACCAAACACAAACACATTTTACACCACACCAACTCATTTTCACCATTTCCTTTCATCTTTGTTTCAGGCACAGGTAGCAAATCAAATTTGCCCTTCTAAATACATCCATCAACCTCTCTCCTCAGCATTTATTCCTCTGACATTCCGTACCCATACGATTCATGATATTTTCGCCAAAGATAGTAAGGGCCGCTTACAGCGATCACGATTCTCTGAGCACCCATTAGCATTCCGGCAAAAGATAAAGTGGGAATGGGCAAAGCCAACCTAACTACCATTCGTCCCTTAGTCGCCTTCACGACAAAGGGACATACAATGTGGGCAGATTATTTCCCACACATATAGCGATATAAGGAATAGGAATGCTGAAGAGTTGTCTAGAAGAGGGTGTGGATAATAAAGTATGTGTATATGATATGGTGTCTGGAGGATGTCTCTAAGATTTTGTCTGGAGGATGAGTGTGGATATGAACGCAGTACAGAAGCAAACCATAAAGCGCCTCCAACAAAATACCAAAACATCAATGGAATGTCATACAAACCATAAGCAAAATGGGATATATATTATTATTATATATATTATATATAATATATATATGAATCTATATATGTAATATTCTTATATATATATATATGAATCTATATATATAAATCTATATATATATATATATGATATATTATATATATATATTATTATAACTATATATATATATATAATATATATATATATATATATATATATATATATTATATAGTTTATTGGTATTTGATCTAAATATTTTCTGAAAAAAAATTTCTCAAGTCAAAAAAAAGTTCTAAGTTTCAGAAAAAGTTAAGTTTTTTTAGGAAAAACTTGCTTAGTGGCAAGCTTTCTGCCATAATTCCAAAGCTTATTATTAAATAATTCAATATAATATCTATAAAAATTAACAACAAGAAAGTCAAAAAAAATTAAAAAATGAAAATTTTTAAAAGTATATAGTTATCCCATAATTTTTGAAAAGAAACATTCATATGTTGGGTGGTTGTATGTAGTGTACACAAGTTTAAATTTTTATTAACTTTTCACTTTTAATTAAAGCACTTGTTCAATTAATAACTTTTCAAATTATGCACTTGAAGAAATGTTAAAAAGTTAAGGGTTTTTTAATAACAAAATTTTCAATGTCTAAGGCTTTGAAGTAACCTTTTTAAATTAAGTAAAGCGATCGCATAAATCGCAAACCCTTTCAAATATATCAAAAATTATATTTTTGCATAATTTTCGATAGAAGAGGCTCTTGACGCCACCAGACTATTTTTAGTTTTTTACACTAAAGTACTATAATATTTAAAATAGATAACTATATTTACCTTTAATAATTGTTCTTCCGGTTGACGAATTCCGAAGTTCTTTAAAGTTATTAGAGTTCACGATTGGAAGGCCTTCCTAAATACTCTTTTGGAGAACAATTACTTAATTATCATTAATTAAGACAGTTATTATGACAAGATGATGATTTATTATTACGGATAGGAATTTCCAAAGGTTTTTGAAAGGGTTTCCTCTCATTTTAAAGGACTCGTTAATCCTTACTTTAATTAACTTAAACTTTATACAAGTTAACTTTAACCGTCTTAAAGAAGCTGTGATCGAAGTGGCATAACTTATTGAAAACTGCCGTGATCAATTTAATTAACATTAATAAAAAGAAAAAGACACTTATTGTTTATCTTTCACTTTAAGTTACTAAACGGAGTGTATTTTAAATACATAATACACAATACTAGTTCTATACTGACAGGTTACTAGCAGAATACTGACGGAGTACACAATACACAATACGTGTTGACTAAGTACGTAAGAACGGCATACTGTTCAAATACTGGAAAAATTTTATACTGGAAATTCATATACTGACCGCGTTGGTGTCATGTGACCTGGCGGATGAATATTACTGCAATATTTAAGTCGAAATTTTACTGTGATTTAATTTTACTGTGGTTTAATATTTAATGACGAAAAATGTACAATTTCATGAATAATTTTTCACACACTCCGGGCAGAGGATTGCTTCAAAAAGAAGCAATACAATACCCTTTGTGTTTACTTAAGCTGTGTGCTTGCGTTTCCTTTAATATTATTTATTTCATTAGTTAAAAAATATATTTTTTTTACTTTTTTCTTTTTACTTAAAACCTTAAATCTACCTTAAAATTACCCTAAACCAATCTTAATAATTTATTTATGCAATTTAATTTATAGATCAGCTAAATTGGATTGCATAAACTGCCTCTGTTTAAGAGCAGCTTTTCTCATAGGTCTTTTATTATTGGCTTTATTATTATTATTTACTCCAGAAGGTCCAGGTCTGTTGCTGTTGTCATCCTGTACAGGTGTTGTAGGTACAGGTGTTACATTTGATAAACTACCACCTCCTGTATTTAATTCGAGGGGGTAAAGGTTGCTGATTGAATGCAATCCTACTTCACCAGAACCTGTTTTTAATTTGACTGATCTGATGTTATTATCGTGACCAATTATAACATCCAACACTCTACCTAATTTCCAAAATGGGCGTGGTTTATTGATGTCCTTTATTAGCACCACATCACCTATTTTTACTTTATCTTCCCAAATACCCTGAAACAAGTGTCTAGACCGTTCCCGGAGACTTAGGAGATATTCCTCATGCCACAAACACCTGAACTCTTCATAGAGTTCATTTTGTTTTATGAGGGTAGAATCTAGTACCTCCTTGTTGGGTGCACTGCCCATCTGATATTCTATATCAAAATTACTTTTAAATATTAAATTACTATTAAACATGACTTTCAAAAAACAATTGGGCGTTATCGCCTCCAACTCAGAGGTACCAGATCTATAGGTTAGGGGTCTGGAATTGATGGCATTTTCTATGTCAGACAGAGTGGTTAGAAGTTCAAAATAGGTCACTTTACTCTTTCCAACAGCTTTATACAGACACTGTTTCATTACTTTTATTAACCTTTCCCAATGGCTACCTTGCCATGGAGAAAAAAGGTTAATTTTTACATGTTTGATCTGATTTTTATCAAACTCCTCCTTGAAAGCATTGGTATTAAAGGACTCTTCTATTATATTGCACCCTTTATTAAAATATAAAGCATTGTCACTATAGATGTACGATGGTATACTAAATTTGTTACAAAACCTTTTGAAGGCTAACAGAAAGTCAGAGGTGTTCATAGAGGGTACTAGTTCTAAGTGTACAGCTCTGATGTTTAACCCTCG
>JABUQX010020594.1:0-29413 GCA_015478945.1 Trachelipus rathkii | reverse complement strand
AAGGTTTCCTCTCATTTTCCTATTTTACATGAACGTTCTATCGAAGTTTACTGTTTTTCCGGATTCGAACCTAATATATCTTAATAGTAATAGGTAAGGTTAGTGGCAAAAATAGTTTATATATATATAATATATTAGTAAAGATATATATTATATATATATATATATATATATATTATATATTATAATATATATAATATATATATATTATATTTATATTATATATAAATAGACTTCGTGTTTTTGAGACTGTTGAATTTGTCAATGAAAAGTTGCAGAATATAAAACTATTTCCCTAATCAAAATATAATCTTTCCTCAAGAATAGATAGAAGTACTAAAAAAATTAGGATTAAATTATGAAATTGCATATAAAACTGGTTACTGGGAATTACATTCACCTCAAACCAGTCATAAAGAAAGGTAATCGACAGCTTTCTCAATCCCTACGAATTTTAAAAAAAATGAACTTACCAAAATACGAAAAATATAAAATCAATTTGGATAACATAAACGCCTTGATGAATTTATTAGTGTTCACGATGGATGCTATGAGACAATGTAAATTTCATACTTTATTTTAATTTTTTTTATTGATAGTAATGTCTCAATACAATTTAAAGTGGATTTTCCAAATATTTCGTTAGTAGTGAAAAGCTGTTTTATTCCAAAAATTAGTAAATATATATCAAAAAGTAAACAATGCAAAATAAAACTGAATAGATATCATTCTTTTAAGTGTAAAGATGAGAAAGAAAAAATTTTTCGCGAAGCCAAAAACAGTATGCAAAATTTAATTCTTGGCTCTTTTCAATATAAGTTAAGTAAAATAATTTCTTTTATATTACTCATGCTTAAGGAACTTACATCTTTAAATTCTGCAAAGAATTAATAATTTCAAAAAATACAGCAGTAATATTTAACAATTATTACGTTAGAAGATTATTAATGAGATAACTAACCTACATGGATCGTTGATGCTCTATACCTAAACCTAACCTAATACTAACCTAACATAACCTAACTTACACTAACTAATCCATTTGAACCCAACCTAACCTAACCTACATAATCTAACCTAATCAAACCAACCTAACCTAACCTACTAACCTAACCAACCAACTAAACCTCTCTCTCTCTCATTCTTACTCTTCTCTCTCTCTCTCCATCATCTCCTCTCTCTCAACTCTCTCATCTCTCTCTCTCTCTCTCTCTCTTCTCTCTCCATCTCCATTTATATAGAAGGTTATAATTTAAGATTGATAAAGGTTAAATCACAGTGAAATTTGCTAATCCAATACAAAAGTAATACTGAAAGATGAAAAAGGTATATAGCATAGTTTAAATACATAAAAAAATAAACTTCATTCCTTAATTCACATTCCCAAGATTATTGTGTGAAAATGTATGGAGAAAAAGGAACGAAGGAAAGACTTATTTATTCAAATTTTGAAAGATATTAGAATTTAACTTTATTTTTTTATATTATTTCTATAGTTTAAAAAATAATATTTTCATATATATAAAAAGCAATTAGTTCTAGTGATTTAAAAAAAAAGGTTTATAATTGCCTTTATATTCTATTAAAATAATTTAATTTAAATGTGGTTGCCATGTTTATTTATTGTTTTTTCATTATTTTCATAACTTAATCAATTTTTTGGTAATTCTACTAATTTCTTGGAGAAAACAAATATATTTTTGAATTCAGGAGTCTTGTTTTATAATACTGTGCAAAATTTCAACCGAAACATTCACAGTCCGAAAACACAAAGACCACTATATACGATATATATATATTATATTATATATAATATATAATATTATACATATATTATATATTAGTATTATTATATATATTATATATATATATTATAATATTATAGTTAGTATATTATATATATATATATATATATATATAACATATAAGTAAAATAGTATATATAATTATAATATATATATATTATATATATTATAATTATAATATATATATAGTATATATTATAATATATATATAATATATATATATATATATATATATTATATATATATAATTAATACTATATAGTACGGTAAAGTGATGATGTGTTAATACCTACATGTTTATAAAAAAAAACATTCCATACCCTTTGCTAATTCTCCAAAACAAATTCATATTTGGATATTCGGTTAATTCTCCTATATCCTGCCTTCCTGAAGGTTTATACATATGAAAATATTGCTATAGAAATTCATATTTTGTTTAGACTGACGATTATCAGTGTTTGAACGAGGTAGAGGGAATAAAGAAAATATGGTTGTTTCCTAAGAACAAGCGGTAAAAATTTGAGCATATTAAATTAACAATTTACATTTAAACTATTCGATGCAATTACATTATCGAACAAAAAATTTAATTTATATTTCTTCCATTAGTAAATTTGATGATATTTCCAAAGTTTTTATCTTTTAATGGGAGACCTTCATAACATAGACCCACCTACTTTTTGAAGCAAATCAAAATTTCACATTTTTTTTATTCTAAATTATTAAAAAAATTCCTCCTAAACATCATGGTGTTGAAATTTTTTTTAAAAATCTTATATTTTTTAGAACAGAAATTATTTAGAGAGGTTTCTAAACTCAAAAATTTTCAAAGTGAAATTTACAAGAAATTAAGATCAAAAAATGTTTTATATATAATTATAATAATCTAATTTTTTATTCATATTCTTCAACATCTAGTATTCTTCTATTGAAAATTAAAAATCAATAAATGAGCCGGAGCGGAGCTGGTTATAATTTTTAATGCAAAATAAATGGCAAAAGACGTATGGAACAATTTTCAAATAGTAAATCCTTAGATCGGATCGATCCGAAGTCAGAGCCTAGAAGATCGGACGAAGCCGGAGTAGTAGATTTTTTTCGAAGAATATTTTTTTAGAAGATCTGGTGAACAATTTTATTAGTGCAGAAACTTATTCGGATCCGGAGCTGAAGCCGAAGTTGAAGTTGGGCGAAGCGAGGCCGGACCGGAGCGGAGCGGAAGCCGGAGCTGGAAACGCAATCGGATCCTGGGTATGATTTGTTTTCTAAATATATTTTAGTGTGAAAATTTAATCCAGAAGACTAACGAACAATTTTGAATAGACAAACCTATTCAGATCGAGCGAGGTTGAAGTCGAGCCAGACCGGAGCCTGGTATGAATTTTTTTCAAAAAATATTTTTTTATGTGTGAAAAATTTAATGCCAGAAGACGATTACTGAACAATTTTCAAATAGTTGCAGAATCCTTAATCGGAGGCAGTGAATCTGATTCGAGCCGGAGCCGGAGCGGAAGCCGGAGATGGAGTATGGAATTTTCAAAAATATTTTTTGGTGAAAAATTTGTTGACATTTACAATACTAACAATTTCAAATAGTGCAGAACCTTAGGTGGGGGATCCGATCCGAGTCGGAGACGAGCCGGAGTCGAAGATGGAGCCGAAGTAGAGCGATGCCTAGTTTTTTTTACCAAAAAAGTTTTTAGCTGTGAAAAAATTTATTGCCAGAAGAATGGACAATAAACAATTTAATAATAGTAGGCGACTTTAACTCCCATCCGAGCGGGACCGGATTCGAGCCTGATTCTGGGTATAAATTTTTATTAGGGATTTTTTTTAGATGAAAACTTGTTGCCAGACCACGTGGCTGAACCAAGTTCAAATATGAAGAATCCTTAGTGGATCCGGATCCGATCAGAGTCGAATCTGGAGTCAATCGAGTCGGAAGTGCTAGCCGAGTCAAGAGCCGCATGCAATAGATATAAATTGATTTTCCACAAGATATTTTTTTAGATGAAAAATTCATTGCCAGAAGTTATGCTAAACAATTTTCAAATAATGAGAACTTAGTCCAAATCCGGCCGAATGTGAAGTCGAGCGGAGGCGGCCGGAGCTGGTATGAACTTTTTTTTCAAAAACATATTTTTACTTGAAATAAATTGCCAGAAGACATACTAAACAATTTCAAATAGTGCACAAACTTTAGTCAGATCGCATTTTTTCCAATTATTTTCCAGAAATTAATTTCTTAGATGAAAAAAACTTTATTGCAGAGACTTGACTGTAACAATTTTCAACTAGTGCAGATCTTAATCGGGATCAGGATTCGGATTCGAGCGAGCGGAGCCGGATTCAAATCAGAATGGGAGTCGAAGCAGAGCCAGATTTTTTCGAAAATATTTTTTTTTTAGCGGAGAAAATTTATTGATAAAGACGGCTGAACAAATTTGGAAATAGTCAGAAACCTTAGTCGGAATCCGGAGCGAAGCCGACACAGTCGCACCGGACGAACGATTCTAGCTATGAAATTTTTTTTTTAAAAAATATTTTAGTGAAAAATTTATTGCCAGAAGAACGATAATGAAAAGAAATAATTCAACAAGATCAGAAACTTAGAATCAGGAATTACGAGCTGAGTCGAACAGATCGTAGCCTGATCCGACGGAGCACTGTTATGTAATTTTTTCAAAAAAAAATAATTTTTTAGGTGAAAAATTTAAGCCAGAAACGTACTGAACAAATTCATATGTGTAGACAACCTAATTACGGATCCAGATCCTATCCATATTCGGAAGCGGTATCTGGTATAAAATTTTTTCAAGAGATAATTATTCTTGAATGAAAAAATTATACAGAAGACTTTCTGACACAATTTTCCAAATATGCAGAATTCTTTAAATCGAATCTGATTCGAGTGAGCCGAAGTGAATTGGAGCGGCAGTATGATTTTTTTCGGAAAAAAGTTCTTTTTTTTTTTTTGTTGAAAAATTTATTGATAAAAGAAGCTGAAAAATTTTCAAATAATGCAGAAAACCTTAGTCGTAGACGACGAAGTCGGAGTTGAAAAAAGCCGGAGCCAAATCCGAGCAGGAGCCGAGCCAGAGCGTGACCTGAGGTATTAATTTTAAAAAAATTTTTTAAGAGAAAAAATTGTCATTGCCAAGACTTTTGAAACAATTTATGAGGTATGAGTAAGTAGGGTTCGGATCCGGAATCGGATCCGAAGCCGGATCTTGGGGTCATGAGGTATGAAAAATTTTTTAGAAATATTTTTGGTGAAAAATTTATTGAAGAAGGTTGAACAATTTTCAAATAGCAGGAACCTTTAAATAGATCCGGAGCCTGAAGCAGATCGGATCGGATCCGGAGCCTTATCTTGGTTTATAAATATTATTCAAGAAATAGTTTTAGTTTGATAAAATTAGTACCAGAAGACTCTGACTAATTTTCAATAGTTCAAAACCTTAGTTCAGATTTAAGATCCGGAGTCGAAAACGGAGCCGGAGTCGGAGCCAGGATCCGTTATAAATTTTTTCAAAAGAAATTCTTTTGTAAGATGAAAAATTTATTCCGGAAGACGTGCTGAACAAGTTCAAAACAGTGCAGGAAACCTTGTGTATCCTCATCTGGTAGTCGGGAAGAGCCGATGCGGTTATTATTTTGCTCCTATAAATATTTTTTTGATGAATAAATATGCGAAGACGTGCTGAACATTATTCAAATAGTGCAGAAAACCTTAGTCGATCCAGCCCGATCCAGCGCCGGTATCACGGAACCGGATTACTGGGGGGCATTAAATTTTTTCAAAATATCTTTGACGTAGAAAAATTTATTGCAGAAATTACTGAAAATTCTCAAACAGATGCATAAACTATAGTGGGTGAGCCGAGAGGACGGACCGACCGGGAAAAATAATTAATTATTTCTTTTGGTTGTAAAAAATATATCCAAGGGCTTAATTTATTCAATGAAAAGTAATATATATATATTAAAATATTATATTTATATATAATATATATTATATAATATTATATATATATATATATATAATATATTTAAATATATATATATATATATATATTATATATTTATATTACTAATATATATATATTATTATAATATTATATATATATATTATATATATACAATTATAAATATATATATATATATATATATATATATATATATATATAACTTAATATTATATATATATAATATATATAATATATATATTATATATATATATAATATCATATATATATTTATATATATTAATATAATATAATATTCTACTTTTGATATTCAATTTATAAACATATAGATTCTAGAACAGTATTCTTCAATAGTAATTGACCAGTGAAAATTAAACATTTATGAATTAATCTTCTGCTCTGTAATCGGTTGATACCAACAACACACACACACACACACACCACACACACACCAACAACACACACACACACAACACACCATCACACACACACACCACACACAAAAAATATATATATATATATATTAATATATTATTATATATAATATATATATAGAATTATATATAATATATATATATTAATATATTAGGGGCGTAAGTTCAGGCATTGAACTAGAAAACTATAACATCTACGAAATACAATTACACATGGGCAGGATCCCGATTCTGAATATTTGAAACTTAAATAATCTAAATTATTTCTATAAAAATATTTTATTAACTCCTGTGATTTAATATCAATATAAATCTATGTTTATTGTACAATCCTTAAACACCTCAGTAGTATCGATGAGCAAAAGTTTGCCAAATACCGTTTTTTGAAGAAATATTATTTTTTTTCTTTTTATATCCTTTTTAGAGTTCGAGCCAAACGGAGGAAGAGGGTACGAAGTCCCGATCGTTCCCCCGGTAGCGAGAATACCCCTCTTAATCCATCGTTCTTGTTTACCGTGGGTATTTCGTCGTTTTAAAAAAAAAAATTCAAACATTAACCTTTTGCCTCCTGAGTCGGGAAGAAATTTGCAAAGTAAAACTACACCTTTTTCAACATTTTAACAATTTTAATTTTTTTATTTTTTTTTTTAATTTCCCGGGTAAAAATTAATCATAATCAAAATATATTTTTTTTTTGTAGATGTTAAGTTTTCTAGTTACATGCTTGAACTTTTCGGGAAGTTACCAAATATATATAATATATATATATATATATATATACTATATATATATATATATATATATATATAGATACTATATATTATTTATATATATATATTATATAATATATATATATATAAATATATATATATTATATAATATTATATAATATATAAGTATAGTAATATAATATATATATGTATGTATTGGTTTTAAAGAATCAACGGGATGAGGTAGCAAGGGATGGTTTAAGAGTAATGGAGAATGAAAGAAAGTGGTGCCCTCCCTATTATATGCGGAATGATTTTGGTTTAGTGTGGCGAATCTGAAAAAGCTTGAGGATTAGTAGAGTGATTTGGAAGGTGTGATTAAAGGAGGATTGGAGTTTGAAATAAGTAGAAAAGAGTTAAGGTTATGTTTTGATGGAGGACAGTTCTTTGTGGGTTACAAGTTTAATTCAGTGTTACAAAATACTGCTGAAACAAATGTCTGAGTTCAAAATTTAGGAGTATTTATGTGATGAAAAGAACGATGATGCAGAATGTGTTATGAAAGTTTGTGAAATGCGGAATATGCTGCATGCAATAAAATCCTTATGGATGTAAAAATAAATCTTGAGTGTCTAGGTCTTATATGCGGTATCTATTACCTATGCTAATGTGAGACTATTGTCTGATATAAGAGTATAGATATATAACTATCTAAAATAGGATAACCGCATTTTAGAGGGTTGCCCTGGGTTACAGGAAGCAACCAACCAAAAGTCAGCCACGCGACATGGGACAGATTGGCTTAGTGCGATTAAAATTCAATTATAAGACGAAAAAAATTTCACTCCCGCCAGACTCGACAAATCGACAACAGCGTCGCCATTAGAACAATGTACAAGATCTCTACCACTAGTCCATCTGCCAACCCAGAAAAAGAAGACTATTTCGGAACAGTTTTTTCAGTTCATGCTTCGATATCGCGTCTTTTTGAAAACAGGTACTTATTTAATCATAGAAGGAGTCTTTTAACCCGCCTACTGGGGCTACACAGCATTCTGTTAGTTTGCTCCCTGGGTTAGAGAAGCAACCAACCAAAGTCAGCCACGCCGACATGGGCACATTCTTGTTCCAATTTCAATAAAAAACGAAGAAAAAATATTCACTCTACCAGGACTCAAAACATCAACATACAGCCACAACGTTCAACAAATGTACAGATTCGTTTCTATCACTAATCCTATCACAACCACAAAAAAGAAGTATCTCTTACAGTTTTCAAGTTTCCTGCTGCGATATCACTGCTTGAAAAGGTACTATTTAAATCCATAGAAGGTGCTGGAACCCTTGCTAGGTACACGGCCCCCCCTGCCTACGCCCAACCTCCTGGGTTACAGGAGCAAGCCACAAAAGTCAGATGAAAGCCGACATATGCTACAAAATGCTGTTGCGAAAATTTTTAAATAGCACGAAGAAAAAAATTTCTACTCGCCAGGATCGAACCCATCGACAACCAGCATCGCCTAGACAAGTACAGAGGCTCTACCTTTAATGCTATCCGCATCCCAGAAAAAGAAGCAATCTGGAAGTTTTTAATTTCTGCTTCATATCACTGCTTTGAAAACTCATATTTAATTAAATCCATAGAAAATGTTGGAACCCTTGTTGGGCTACCGGCATTCTGCATAAGTTGCTCCCATGTTACAGTAGCGACAACAAAAGCAGACCCACCAAAAACATGCCACAACTGCTTTTTGCGACAAAATTCCTGCACTATAGACGAATAAAAATTTCACTCTCGCCAGGACTCGAACCATCGACAACTGCGTCGCTGCTAGACAATGTGCGAGAGGTTAAACCACTAGTCGATTCACACCACCGAAAAAGGTATTCGTATACAGATTTTTAAGTTTCCTTCTCGATATTGACTGACTTTGATAACTCGATTTACTTACTTTAAATCCACAGAAAGGACTAGTTGGAACCCCTTACTGTGGGGCTTAACGGCATTCTCAGAGGTGCTCAATCGATAACAGGGCACCAATCGACCAAATTCAAAGAACGCCGACAGGCGACAACATGCTTATTATTCAAATTATCAATAAAGAAAAAAAATTCGCTCGCGCCAGGCTTGAACCATCACAGCAGCTCGCCGTTACAATATACAGGGAGGCTCTACCACTTAGTCATCCGCCTCACTAGAAAAAGAAACGTATCTCGGAAGTTTTCAAATCTCTGCCTCAAATATCATATGCTATTGAAACTTGCATATTATTAAATCCACAGAGGTTTATTGGAAATCTCTCTGGGCCACACGGCATTCTCTTGTGCTCCTGGTTTACGGAGCAAGCGACCAAATCAAGGGAACGCGACATAGACATCAAGATGCTTTTTTGCGACGAATTCATAGATAAGAACGAAAAAAAAAAAATCAATCGCGCAGGAATCGAACCATCGACAACAGCGTCCCTGTTAGACAATAGCAGATGTGGCTCTACTATTGCGATCCGACTCCCCAGAAAAAGAATGCATCTCGGAAAGTTGTCAAATCTCCTGCTTCGATATCAACGATTTGAAACTTGGTACCTATTTAAATCCACAGAAGGATTTGAACCCTGCTGAGGGCTACACGGCATTCTTAAGGGGCTGTTAATAATGTTACAGGAGCAACCGACACCAAATCAAGAACGCCGACAATGCCACTCATCATTGCTTGTGCGACAATATTGCAAAATAATAAGACGAAAATAAATGTTCAACTCGCCACAGAGCAACCATCGACAACAGCTCCGCCGTTAGACAATGTACAGGAGCTCTCATCAATAGTCCATGCGCCTCACCCAAAATAGAAGCATTCAAGATTACAATCTCCTGCATTCGATGTCCTGCTTTGAACTCGATATTATTAAAATCCCAGAAAGTTGATGAAACCCCCTCTGGGCCTTTCACGGCATTTTCAGGGTGCTCTATGGTATACAGAGCACGACCAATAGTAAAGATCCCGAACATTGCGCACAAACATGCTCGTTGCGAGAAATTTGCCAAAATAGACCGAAAAAAATTCACATCTCCCCAGACACAACCATTGAACGCTGTCGCCGTATAACCATGTAAGAAGGCATTACTACATATCCGATTCCCCTCTCCAAAAATGAAGACATATCGGAACATTTGCAATCACCTGCTTCGAAAATCACTGCTTTGAAACTGCATTATTTAGAACAATTATAAGTTCATTTGGAACCCATATACTATATATCATAATATATATAATATATATATATTATATATAATAATACAATATATAATACTATTATATATATCTAATATATATATATATAAATATATATATATATTATAATAAATATAATATTATTATATAGTATATAAAAATATATATATAATATATATATATAATATATAATATATATAATATATTATTATATATAATATATACATATATATATAATATATATAATATATAGATATATATATATATATTAATATATATATATAGTATTATATATATTAAATATATTATATAATTGTGCATTCCCGGTTTTTGGGGTAAAATTTTAAATTTATGTTCTACTTATGCTAAGATTTTGCGCGAGAATATTAGCATAAGTCGAAATGAAAATAATATATAAACCCGTCCTTTTGAAATACTCTTCAAGTCAGCAGATAAAATTTAATAAGAATAATTACGATTTTGAATTCACCTCAAGATACTCTCTCAGAAATCTCCGCTAGGAGAGGAATTTCAAGGAAAGGCCCACTCTGAATTCTCGATCACAAATACTCGCTCAAAAGAGAGTTAAGCAAGGGTGAAAACCTTAGAACTTGACTACCAAGTCGCCACAAGAGAGAGATATCTCAACAGAAGGACCTTTAGTTACTTTACTTTCATTGAAATGCTCTTTATTATTAATTGATAAAAAATCATTTCAAATAGTAACCATTTACATTCCTCTTATATAGGGTTCTTGCTCTTAAAGAAGCCACCAAATTTAGCAAGTCGTCCTAATATAACTTATATACACTCACATATATATATATTAATTTTGCTTTTAAATATATATAATTTATATATGTATATATAATATATATATCGAAATTTTTTTATTAGCCGTCTCTAAACTGGAAAAAAAATTTTCAAGACTGTTTGCCTGTGTTTTTTAGCATTTCATTTTTTTCCTTACATGAAATAAAATTTAATTAAAAAAAAACCAATAAGATCCTTTTTCTTCATATTGGTACAGCTCACCATATAATAGTGATAAAACCAAACTGATGTTTATAATTAAATGATTTTGCAGAACGTACATGTTGTACCCCGCATGGTTAACTATTCTTTTTGAAAAATTTTGACCACGAACTAAATTTGGCAAATTTTCATTAATTTTTTAATAATTTCATTATAAAGTGTCTAACTAAAATTTTTACCAACACTACAAATTGGAGTATTTCAGTGGCAAAAAAAAATTGATAATATCTTGAAAATTAAGAATTTCTTTAAACTGTATAATTCAAAAAAAATACCTAACCCTCTACCCCCCATCAAAAAAACGAACTTTATTGTATATTTTTATTTATATAAGTTTAAAAAAAAGAAGAGTTATTAATCTTAAAACATTTCTTTATCGGTTGAATAGGCAGATTATTCTATGAAGTCTGTCTAACACATCTTAACACTCATTAAAATAACTACAAAAAATCCTACTCTAAACGAATTTCGGTTTCTTAAAACTTTAATTTCATTGATTCGTAGTATTTTTAAATTTCTTATCAGCTAAAATGATGGTGCAGAATATTCTTCAAATATGCAAGAATTATTTAACCACTAATATAACGCAAAATCTTAACTTTCCAGTAAACTAATATAATACTACTCTTTTTTTAACACTCATTTCTTTTGAATTCTGAGAAACAAAAGCTACTCTAAATAGGAAAAAGGTACAAATTAATACATTGATAAATATACATTTTAAAACTTTTGAAAACAAAGAGAAATAAAGATAAACCATCTTTTTATTTCTTGTAATATCAAACCCCCACCCCCCTTCATTCTTCCTCCACAATCCATTCAATGTTTAAAAGATTTGCTGAGGAATTCAATTCAAAAAATTATAGCATAGTGCTAAACTTGTTGAAAGAACTTTACAATACCTAAAATATTAAGTAAAAATAATATTACATATAATTATTCGACGAGTATATTGTCCAGGGTTCACGATTAAACACGTAGATTATAACCTAAATTAAAATCACATTAAACTTATAATTAAGTTAACAAAAGTAATAAAAATATAAAGTAAAACGACAAACCTAACATTATGCATTATACAGTTTGATTTTTATGTTTTAATGCAAATAGGTCTCGCTATGTTGAGTTAATAATAATGACTAAACTTTAAACCTTAATGGTAACGGACATGATCAAAAATATATATATAGACCATTACGTCTATACAATCGTCAGTTATTAAAAAAAAAGAATTTTAAACAATATACAATTTAACATACCCCTCCACAAGTAAACGCAATAACTAGCAGGATTCCTGTTGCTCCGGTGTCTCTACGACGTGTCCGGGAAACGACATAGCTAGACTATTTACCCCGCCTCGAACTCGCATCTTTAGAAATTATTTTGGGAGATTCGCGTGGCAGTTGCTCGCTCCTCCCTACGGTATGAAAACGCTTTCGTCTTCTGTCCCCATAACAGCTAGAAAGCCCCCACACGATATATTTTTTTTTTTATTAGTTTTTATCTCTTTTTTCATTTTTAATGTTAATTAAAAATTACTATACAGAGCTGATTCCAAATAAATGAATAGTATGTATCTCCAAGTACGCTATCCTGTCAATACAATATATTCATTATAAAAAAAATATAGAATAAAACATTTGATTTTTTTCTTAACACTTTTCTATAATAAGCGTTATACTCTGATTATTAACATAAATGCAATTTCATGTTTCAGTGTAACCTGACGCACTTTTCGTGGAGTAAGCTATTCATTCTTTTTAATCATATTTAATTATATTAATATGATTTATTATTTACACTCAATATTAGAAATATCTTATCTCGAATCTATTTAATCACATTCATCACCACTTCGACATATGCTAAATATTATATCCATATATACTAGCGAATCTTATAATTAAAAAATATTCTTCATATAAAAAAGTCTCAAACTCTTGTCTATAAACTAAACCAGAAGGCCTGTAAAAAAATACACCGCGGCACCTGACACTATATTATTAAAATATATAAAATATTTACAAGATTGAAGTAAGATTACTATTGGATCTTCAATTACAAAAATATACAATCATCTTTTCGAAATGCAAAATTACTATTAATATACAAACTATTCAAAAAAAATTAAAAAAACTATCTAAATCACTCAAGCTTATCAATAATCAAAGAGCCAGATAAAGCAGGTTACTAAATTAATCTGTATTACGAAAATTCAATAAATCTTATCCCTTTTGCGATAAGATTATCAAGAATACTTCAATAAAAGGCAAGAATTACTTAACTGCACGACGATGTTATTCCTTGCGCAATCACTAAATAATAGGAACACTTAAGTAATTCTTAAAAGTCTCAGTTCATTCAATATATAACAATTTTAACTTAAAATAATTAAAATTTAAAATAAAATCAACTATCACATGTCTTATTACTCGAATAACCCAGTGCACTGCAATACAATAGTGAAAAGCGAACTTATAAATCAAAATCAGAAAGACCCTCACTATGACAAATTAGAAAGTATCTAATAAATTCTAAGTCAAAAACTTCATGTTCAGTAATTACCGTATATTAAAATAAAAACGAACAAAATATTAAAAAATAAAATATTCAAATTACAAATATTATGCTTCATGCACAATTCTGTGTAATTCAGAGACGAAGAGAGGACTAATCTGAATAATTACCATTTCAGAAGCAATTCAAAGCATAAGTCCGCCAAAAACAATATCCTTACGAAGAATTAAAGTTTATCATAAAAAAAGATACAAAATATGATATAATTTACTCTCTTCATATTTACTTTCTATAACATCATTTATTTAGGCAAAAATTGATGTACTGCTTATGTGCACAATTATGATTCTTGCAATGCTAACCATTTGACGTCCTCTGAATATTCTACCATATGACTTACATTTCCTCTACATTATTTTTCTGCAACAGTATGGGTCTTTATTCTAATTTCTACTTTGTCGAGTAGCATCTCACTTTCTTTTGATCTCACACCTTGTTCTTAACTAAACCTCAGGTATCTGAGAGCTCTTACTGACAGCAAACATTCTCTGTACCATCTTACTGTCTCAATCCCAAACTTTCATCCAAATACGAATGTTGTACAAATGTTGTGTGACTGTATAGTCTGTTATCGAATTGCCGATTTATAGGTATCTACTTTTCTACTTTATAACTTCACCTCCTTCGTCAATCTACGACATAATTTAAAGGACATTAAATTGGATGGCAAGAAATACAAGACCAAATCTATCTTATATAGATAGTAAAATGAGTATGGGAGAAAGAGAACTGAGCATCAAAGAATACAAAGAAATCTAGATTAACAAAAAAATTTTAGAAATTGAAATATAAAATATCAATAATAAAATAAATATTTTTAAGAATGAAACAAATAACATTTAGAAAATAATTTTGCTATTAAAAAACTAAAATATAATGGATTAATAAATAAACTTTTAATAACATACTGTGATTCATCATTTGCTAATAGAGAGGGAGATAAAACATATATAGATATATATAATTATTTATGCTGATGGTATAAAACAAGGAAAAATGATACCAATAATGTGGAAATCAAATAATCAAAGAAAGTTTTTGTACAATCGGGAATACATTAAAAGTAATTTATAGTTTCTCGAAGAGTTGTTTGTGAGAAACAATCATATATACATAATACAATAAAATTTGTTTGGAAGAAATTACGAACAATAAAAGATACCTATAATCTGAGAACGGATAGTAAGACACTTGTAGATATACTAATGTCAGAAAGACAATTCAAAAATTAACACAGTATGAGAATATAATATCAGAGATAAGAGAATATATAAATAAATCAAGAATAACAAAATAGAATGGGTAGAATCCAGTTATAATCAATAGCGCTGATAATGTTCATGTACAAAGAAATAACATAATTAAAAGAAAATTAGAAAAAATGTAATTTCAAGAAGAGTAGAAGATGAAAAGATATTCTACTTATCAAATAAGAGCTTCTTCAAATGTAACGATGTTTACACAAGAAAACAAAGTATTTGACATTTTTTGTAGGTGGACACGAGAATTGATAATAGTTGCTAAATATGATCTGCCAGAGGAATCAAAACCCTAGCCCCTCGCAATACAACTCTGTAAAGGATTATAGAAAAAAAATAGATAAATAAATATTTTATATTATTTATTAATTTAAACATATTATAGTAAAATATTTATTTAAAAAACATAGATAACTTCATTTAATAAAAAGAATAAAAGAAGAATGAAGAGAATGAAGTATACTCGAAAAAACTTTGTTACACAATATTAAAAAGGAAAGAGAAAGAGAAAAGTCTCAACAAATATGAAGAATATACACACACACACAAACAAATAGAACAAACACATTACACTTATCTCACACTTAATAAGTAATATTAATTTTTGCATTAAACAATATATATCGTTCTTCTTTCATCTACTCTCTCTTCCTTCCCAAGACTGGGGGGTAAGGTGGCGTAACATGCATCGGAAAAGAAAAGCAGTAGAAATATGACAACAAAGTCGAAAAGACAGAACAATAGCCTTATCCCTGCCCACTTTTGTACGCATTAAATTAGTGGAGAACATCGTCGCGTCAAAAATTCCACCTAGAGCTTCACGGACCCGAAGCGCGACGCAGGGACCCTCATTATGGTAGACTCACGTACAGTGAACAGGGTTCACCTTGCCCAGTGGGCCCAACGTACCCGACATATACAATTTTATTTTCAAAAACACTAAACTCACAAACCCAACCCAATTACTCGTCACTAATATGTACCTCTCTTATTCTCTCCTCTTTGCCAAACTCACACTTCTCTCCTCGACACTCGTTCACATTGAACTCAACAACTTTTTTCATTCGCATCTCTCAGACTCTCGGTATCTCGGTTTCACTCACAACATCGCCACTTATACAATCGTCTTATACTCATCCGAACTATATCACTTCTAGAGCCATTTCCAATGGAACACAAGTTATACTCATTTTCAACCAATACTATTAATTTATTCTCTCATTTACCCGCATTTCTTCAACACAACAGCCTCTAATATGTTCATTCACTCATTTTTATGCAAATTCCTTATCTCAACCTAGCCCCGCCCTAAGATTTGAGTCCGCGATCTGAACACATTGTGAGTCGCTCTTAGAGATATATACGTTCATATTTATCCAGAACATAATAACATACTATTACAATAACACAGGTAACAGACATAAACCTCTATCTAAACAGATATCTTAAGTGTCACTCAAGACTTTAATCACCATGTGTACAATTACAACTCCAGACACTATAATTATGAGCACCAGCCACCTTACCTATCATAATACGAGACAAAGAAACTCCCCTACTACACATGCATCATCCGTTCCTCTTCATCCAATATATTTACAAAAAACTAAAATATTTAAACTTCAGAACTGTTGATTCCAGCTGCTTCTACCAATTACAGAAACATAGACTTCACACTGAGGAACGTGTTTCTCAACTCACAGACCCATAACCTTACTCTTATCGTGAAAATCGTTTTTGCACTGCTCCCCAAACCTCGTGTACCATATTTAGACATCAACCTGCCAAATTCTTCTCTACAATACCTATCTAACTCTCTTCAATTTCAGCACATATTATATAAGATCTTCCAACTCACACAACTAAATCATACCATATAATAGGTAGGAAACACTCTCCACCTCGTGTGCCTCATTCTCCCATATACTACAAGCACCATTATCCTGACCACACCTCATCACCTTCTAATTTCTTTCAATAACACCATCACATATATCAAAATGAATAACCGGGAGATATAACACAACCCTGCCTCTTCCCACGCTATTATACTCAAAGCCATAATCACTTTCTTGACACCATTTTATTCTTTACACTCATCGCTTCCTCTATTCGTGTGTCATTATTTATATTTTAAGAGATTTCATTCAGAAAGGCCTACCACCGAGAAAACACAAAGAGAGCCATATATACAGCATTACACGCTGCCAATAGAGCTGTCCCTAGTAAAACGCCATAGATAGAGAGGAGCGCACCTGTTGTACAGATCCATAAAACCTATAAATACAATTATATTCTTCTCCCATCATGTTTTCTTCATCATAGTATGCCGATTCAATGTAAAGATTTGATCCACACACGCTCTACCACTCCTAATAATAATATAATATAGTATAAAATATATATAGATATATAGATAAAGTGATAAGTATATATAATGAATATGATATAATATATAGCAGATATAGACATGATAAGAGATAGAGATGAAATATAGAGTAGAGGGAGAGAGATATGAGTAGATAGTATGAATGATAGTAAGAGTAGATAGAAGAGATAACAAATCGAGAAGATATATGTATAGATAATAGACGGTGATATATAGTATATATATATATAGTAAGTGAGAGTATAGAAGTAAAGATATTATTGTTAATGATATTACTATTATAAATATTTATATATATATAAATCATAATTAAAACATATCTGAGATATTTTATGGAACTATATTAATACTAGACAAATGCAAAATCTATCTCATATAAGTATATAATAGCTATATACTAATATTAATATATAATATATATATACTATATATATTATATATATTAATATTATATATACTATATATATATATATATAATTAATATATATATATATATATAATATATATATATATATATATATATATATATATATATATAATATAATATATATATATATATATATATATATATATATATATTAATATATTAATATTAAGGGATATTGAGCAGAGTTGAACGAAAACTGGCGACCTAGATTAATATACTCGTGAGATACCGATAACTTATATATACTATTTTTTAGGTGCCGATACTGATACTTAATTAATATAATAAATACACAGTAATAAGATAGAAGATTTTGTGTACTGCTAGGTATACAATCATCAGGATTGTAGAACACTTCACCCACTGTGTACAACCATATACTTATAGTACATTTTTTTCAATTTGTTGTGACCTCAAGTATATTTTAATTTATTATAAAATTAAAATAGTAAATGTATTAATAATGAATAAATAAATAGCAATATATATATAATATATTTAATATATATAACTTTTTTATGTTTGAGTGTTTATTCAAAAATATTCCATTCCATTATTCATGTTACAAAACCGAAACTTTAGCTACACTACTATTGTATTTAACATTATTTAACAATTTTAACAAGAAGATTCTTTTAACTAGCTTTACAATATATATAAAGCAATAAAATTAATGAAAGAGACCTCAATCTAATTAATCAGTATACTGAAAAGACTATAAATAAAATAATATTCTATTATTCATATAACATGCACTCAAATAATAATAATAACTCTCATTTAGATGATTAAAGTAATACTATATATAATATCAATATCAAATTCAAACATTATTCTTATCAAATTGTGATGCAATAAACATTAGCTTAACAGCTATATTGGGTGAGAGCTGTTTCTATGTGAGTGAGGTGAGGAGTGTTTACATTCCCACTGACTATTACACTAAAAATATCAGCTCGCTCTGACTGATGTAAGGAGGAGGAGCTGATACATATTTGCTTGCAAGCACTGAAGCTATAATAAGCGAAACCTTCAGGCGAGCTATTTTTCTGTGTGATGATAGAGGCTTGAAAACATATGAACTGTGTTCGTTTCGGTAACAAGGAGGATGTAGCTACGTTGAACTTCGACTCAGGTAATGGGATCTCCATATTTTCGGTACGAGATTGGATATCTCACGGATTGGGAAGCGTTATTCGATGAAAAGATATCTTTGCTCTCGTGTAGACGACTGTCATATCAGTATGTCTCTCAGGGATAGGAGGATCCTGTTGTGCTCAGATCTTCTTTGAAGGTGAAGCACGATTGTCTAATAGTATTATTCTTTGGTGACATAAATATTAAGACACTTAATCAAAAAGTCTAAGAATACTCAATATCCTACTTACATCATTCAGTAATAGGTTTTATTTGTTGAACAAGCATATATCACTCATCATCACTATCATACTTAGTTGCCTAAGGGTTGTCTAGATAAAGGTCAGGCTTTCATGACTATATCTATGAATTCTTTTTTGTCAGCATGCAAGCAAGTTCCTCGGTTATGCCATTTAAATGCATTACTAGTAAGTATGGTTCTACAGATGTCGGAATAATAGCTTCAATTCTTTAGTTAGGTGTATTCAAGGCTAGCTCTAAGGAATTCATTATTAGATAATCTATATTAAAGATTGCGAAATTTAATGTATTATAAAAACAATGTTAAAACAAATAATAAAAGTCAATTTTGTTCTTCTGATTTTTTATTGTTATTTTTTTTTATAGTATATTTTGTTTTTTTCTAATTTCTTTAGTTTTATCTCTAATCATAATTGTAATAATATTTGTTATGTTACGACGGCATAAAATACTTATTGGCAATCTCTCATTTTGAGTAGGTCCGTTACCTACGCAATCCAACCTCACCTGAGTAAACAGTACGGTAAGCGCATAGCTATTATTATTTGTTTATTACTTGTTTATTAATTTATCATTCATGTACCTAATCTTATATATATAATTGTCCAAATATAAATATTCAGGAAAGGTTCAAATTTATTTATTTATTCGTTTAATTATTTAGAATTATATATTATTTATGATTCTACTACTATATATAATATATATATAATATATATTTAGTACGTAAATTGAAAACAAATAATGGTTATTATTAATGGTTATAATGGTCGATTATTTATACATTTCGCCAACGAGGTTGATATGATTTCAAAAAGCCATTATTGAAATTCAGGGTTGGCAGATCAGCTACTTAGCATTTAAAATTGATATGAACTAATGTTTTAACAACATATGACGTTTCAAAATCTTCTTTTTTTTATTATCTACCACTGCCAACCACATCTACGAAATCAAAAAATAACAATTCCAGTCTCCCAGTGCGGTGCCAGAAAATGATTTTTTGGTGCGGTGCGGTGCACAATTTCAGTGGCCAGCGAGCTGGTGTGGTGCAGAGGCTGATTTTAAAAAAATAAGAGTGCGGTGCGGTGCAGTGCGAAGGAAAACATAGAGGGCTCCAAAAGTCATTTCTGTCACACCGCACCGCACAGTTCTATAACAATAAATATCGAAAAATAAATAAAATTGAAAAGAGAAAATATTGATTTTGATATATATATAAATTATAAAAAAAAGTTATAATTATATATATATAAGTACAATATATATATCCCTAGTAAATAAAATATGATTTCAATATATAATACTATTAAATTTAATATATATATAGTTCATAAATAATTTATTATAATATATCTCAATCTTAACTATAATTAAAATAAATAATAATGATGATATAATATAAATAATATAATATAATTATATCAAATGTTATATTAATCCATAAAAAAACCATTGTTTAGAGTTAATATTATAAATTAATAATTAATTAATATAATATTGACCTTCAGTAGGTGTATTAGCTACAGATTCATCAGAGCAAATAAGAGTAGGAAAGGCAGGTTTACAAAAATTTTATTTTTTATTTTTGAAGCAAGAAAACTAATGATTGTAGGATCATTTATGTTTTTGTGCAAACACATAGCACGTCTGATATTCATCGTTCCAAGATTTTATCCAGAATTACCAAGTGTAATAGGCAAACAATAGTATTCCCATTTACGATATTAATTTTCTCCATCATATAATGGTACAATACAATTTTAAAATTTGTCGATTAAATTTAAGAGGAAGAAAAAGATCTCAAATATCGTCACTCTCATCATTTTATTCCTTGACTGTCATTGTCTGAGGATATCAATGCTCTCTTCAGAGTTATTACGAGAGGATGACAAACAAGTGTTTGCTGATTTTACACTGCACAACAGTAAAATGCCTACAAAAAGAAATATGTGTTCTTGTATATTTTATGTGTGAAAAGACAGATCTGTCTTATTTTTTCTACCACGTAATCAATTGGTGGAATTGGCGAATTTGGCAACTCCACCATTTCTCATTTTCTTATTAAAGCATATTTGTGTAGCAGGTATATGTGTATATAATATAATATATATAGTATATATATATATATATATATATATATAATTATATATATATATATATATATTATTATATAATACTGTATATATAGTATTAATAATATATATATATTAATATAGTATATATATATATATATATTATCTATAATCTATAATCTATAAAATCTACCAGGAAGGTGCTTATCGCTCACTGTCAGTTGGTCCAGCATCTTCCTCCTCTGGCCCGAAACTCTTATAACCTTAAGAACACTCTAGAAAACCATTTCTCCGCGAAATGGTTCCGACGCCAGTCCTCGAGTTAAACACTCTCAGGTAGGTTTTGCCCTTTCAGTAGAACAAGCATCTCTTTCCAATAGGGCCTCAAAATCGTTCTGCCAGAGTTCTCCCAGAATATGATTGAGCCTTCTAGCGCGCATAATAATACTCAACACGCTGGTCCAAGAGTAAATATTAAGCAGTAAGAGAAAGGACCGTGAGGGTTTGTGCTAGCTACCTGTGCTACTATACTATATATAACATGCACAAAGAAAATTCTTCATACGTTCTGACCGCTGACAGAAACATCCATCTTCTTTGAACACTAAAATCATTTCCTCACTTAGACTTTCACTATATTATATCCTAATATCCAATTTATATTCCAAGCCATAATTTTAAATTTTTTCATATTATTTAATCTAAAAAAACAACAGATAAAAAAAACTAATAATATATACAAATATATAATTTTATTTTTTTTTTTTTAAACTCCATCATAGCTATTTTATAACGGGAAGACTAAATATAAAAATTTTGTTGCTCCTCTCGTTTGAAATTGATTTATAAAATATTAATTTATTGTTTTTTTGGCCATTATATAAATTTTAGATTTTAATTTCCAAGGGTGTTCAAGAATAATTTGAAATTATTTATACACAGTAAATAAGTGTATCTTAACTGAATTTTATTAAAATTTTCCTCTTCTTCATATTCCATGTCTTTTATGGGTGAGATTTCGCGGGCTTAAACTATTATGAGCTTTCAGAATAGCTTCCAATCTCTTTTCTGGTTCTTCTCATTTCTTCTTTCCAAGCTGTTTCCAGTGCGTCCGACTTCAACCGACGGTCAGAAAACGTGTAATATATATAAATATATATATATATATATGTATATAGTATATATATATTTTAATATAGTAGTTATAATATATGTATATATATATATAATATATGATATACGTTATTATCATGAATTATCATATAACATATTTATCACATGCATATATATGTTGCATATATATAGTATAATATATATATATATAATATATATATATTCACTAATAATTATATATATATTTCTATGTGAGAAATTTATAGTTAAATATATATAGATTGGATTGGATTTGGAAGTTGTGTATTAAGCGTTTATGGAGGGTAATAGGTTTCCAAGGATTGGAGGAGAGCGTAATAGTACCTTGTATAGGATGACATGAGATAAAAAGGCATGATAAAAAAGGAGAGGAACTGACATAGTGAGATAAAGGGAACCTAAAGTTATTGAGTGTTTCACTGGTAGAAGTAAAAAGGATATTTTTCTGCTGGCACTTTTGAGTCGAAATCACTAGTGTGTCAGGATGATGACTTAGAAGGACTGAGATTGGTGAAGAACAAGGTGCGTTAGGAGTGGTAGAGGATGTGGGGATCAATATCTATTACATTAAAACAAATGATTGAAGAAAAATGAGGGAGAAGAAAGAATAAATTATTATTTAACGGTTTTTATGTAGATTTAGCAACTCCAGAGCGTATGTTAAGTTAATAATAGGGAAGGACTTATGGCAGGTATTAGTGATATATATGGATGTTGGTGGTAGGTATACTTCTGTGAAATAATAATAACAATAAAGTATGTATGACGATAGGAAGCGTGTGTAAGAATAATGGTGTCAATGGTGATTGGTTTTAGATTAATAGCGGAGTGAGATCGGGGGTAACCCAGAGGAGGAAAGAAGTGAGAAATTTAACTAGAATTAATGAAAGAATGAGACTGAAGATTAGGAAAGTCTGAATGTTGATTATTCATCTTAAAATAAGATGAATCAGAAGATACGGTGATAGGGATGCTGACACTAATTCTCACTCTCGAGAGGTTCATTTGTGACTTGAAATATGTATGGTAGTGAATTCACTCACAACTGTATCTTTGAGAATTTAGATAGAAAGCAATTTAGAGCTATAAAGCGATAGTTAGAAGGATTATCAAGATGATGATTTCAGAGTGAAAATGTGATATAAAGAGAGAGAGAATGTTGTTTCTATAATTATGGATATGCACTAGTAGTCGACGAATTTAGAATAGTACAGTTTAAGTATAGGAAGACAGATATAACAGAACAAATCAAATTAATGGTAGATTGATCAGGTTTATAACTCTATTGAGTCATGTAGATAGAATATATCGTAAAACTACAAAATCAAAGACTAACGGGAAACAAAAACGCAACAATTGCAGACATTGGCAGCAAGTATCCTTTGGTCTGAAAATTGAATAAGATATATGAGTAAGTCAAAGAGTAGAAATTTGAAGTCCAGATAAGCTCAAAAACCTAAGTCAGATAAGAAAATAAAGAGATGAGGTTTAGAGGAGGTGTGATGAGGTGTGATGTTTTTTGTACATGGAAAATACATAAAAAATCCTAGAGAATCGAACATGACGAAAAAAGTTTTTGAAGAAGGAGACGTAACAATCAAAAGCGAGTAAGTAACGGCATATTTTCGTGACGGCACAACTTCATCATCCGTGAGCTGTCAATGGCCTTTAATTGGTGAGATAGGGTAGGGTGATAGCAGGGGATATATTTATTGTGAGGAGGAGCAACGCGCTATAAGTGACTTTTTTCGAGACGTGAATTTCGTGTGTGTGTGTGGTCTTTGCCATTTTATTTTCGGAAGAAAAATTTTTATTTTCTTTATTATAAAAGTGAAGAAGTCGTAATTTTTCAAGTGCACCACTATTAGAATGATTTAAGGGAGATCTTACCTCAGTATAAGAAAATGTGGATATGAGCGAAAGAAAGGTGAAGAATAATTGTGACGGACATACCTATATATTTGTCCCAACTGGTGGGATGAAATACTCAATCCTCTTCTGTAGGCGCTCTATAACTCTATCCTCCATTACCCATATATATATATATATAATATAGTATAATATATATAAGTATATATAATATATACTATATATATTATATATATATATTAATAACTATATATAATATAATATTTTATAATATATTATATTAATATATATATTATAATATTATATATATATAATATATATAGTATAGTGATATATATATTATATTATATTATATATATATATATATTATATCTTCTGGAGCGCTACTTCCCTCCCATATATATATATATAATGCATTTCTTTATTTCATAGGTATTGGATCATAGTTGATTAAAGAAATAAGTTACTAATATAAAATTTGTATTTAATATTTAAATGATATAATGAGATAAAAATAAGATAATGAATATATAAGTCTTAAAAACAAGAGAAAGAATATAAACACCATAGAAGAAGAAGAGTCAGTACAGAGAAAAAACAAATCGAATACAAAGATTTACAGTACAGAGGAAAATCGGATACAAAGAGAGACAGTACAGAGGAAAATCGAATACACGGATATACAGCACCAATAAGGTACAGAACTTCACTATACACACATACTTGAGAAATCTTTTGAAGTAAAACGCTATAGACGTCCATGTTGCACATACCATCAGATAACTTATAAGAAAAGACGTTCAGAAGCAAGCAGAATATATATAATCTATGAGGTAATTATATTTACGCATCGTTTCATTTATAATAACTAAGCATTTAATCAGTATAATATATATATATAAGTAATATAAATATATATATTATATAGTTATATATATATATATATATATATATATTAATATATAATATTATTATATATATATAATATATATATATATTATATAATAATTATATTATATAATAGAAGAGAGAGAGAGAGAGAGTGAGAATAATGAGAGAGAGATGAGTAAGAGAGAGAGAGAGAGAGAGAGAGAGAGAGAGAGAGAGAGAGAGAGAGAGAGAGAGACAGGAGAAATGAGAGAGAGAGAGAGAGAGAAAGAGAGAGAGAAGAGAGAGAGAGAGAGAGAGAAGAGAGAGACGAGAGAGAAGGAGTAGAGAGAGAATGTGAGAAGTATAGAATGAAGAGAGAGAGAGAGAGAAGAGAGAGAGGAGAGTGAGAGAGAGAAGTGAAGAGAGAGAGATGAAGAGAGTGAGAGAGAGGAGAGAGTAGAGAGAGAGAGAGAGAGAAGAGAGGAGAGAGAGGGAGAGAGAGAGAGAGAGAGAGAGAGAGAGAGAGAGAGAAGAGAGAGATAGAGAGAGAGAGAGAAGAGAGTATGAGAGAGAGAGAGAGGGAGAGAGAGAGAGAGAGAGAGAGAGAGAGAAGAGAGAGAGAGAGAGAGAGAGAGAGAGAGAGAGAGAAGAGAGAAGAGAGAGAGAGAGAGAGAGAGTAGAGAGTGAGAGCCCAGGTAATGTGATGGGCTCCGGTGTAACGACAATGCGATGTGGGAGTCAATAGGCGATGGGGGATGTGTGAACGATTAGTTGTTTTAAAGTATATATTTCTGGTAGAGAGTTAGGAGAGAGTATGAAAGTACTACTGCAGGCCTGGTGGAGCAAACAGGCGATAGTAAGTGGCCCGGTGTTCAAAAGGGAGATAGGGGTGACTGTCCAATTAAATAGGGCATATCGTTGTTGCCGCATGTCATGAACGTTATATGAAGGACTATGGAGAAAAGGCTCAGGAAAGGGAGTCGAGGACAATGCTGCTAATGAAGCGGCAGTATGGATTCAGGCCCGGACGAGGAAACAGACAGCAATCAAGATGTACTATTGTTATGCATTCGTACAGTATAAAGTTATCCGATTTAGAGAAAGACACTAAATGGTACTTAGGGGTAAGGAAATGTATAGAATCCATTAGGCTTTTGTGGATTTAGAAGAGCCATTTGGCAGTGTACTCTTAGGTTTTGTTAAAAATTGGGACTTAAAAACACACTCATTAAAAAACGAGGACAATTTTCCCTACGCTCATTATCACGATCATTGAGAACATGAACCCCAAATGAGTGATTTAGTATAGAATATTAGGGGACATCTAACACAGCATTCAGTATAGTTAGAAGTTATGTGTCTCTGTTAGACTCGACAGCGTATCATGGATAGGACAGTCGTATTTGGAGTTGGAATAACAGGTGTTATGACATCATAAGCGGTGAGTAGGAAGTGTAGTGTTCAAGGAACCCGAAGAAAGTTATAGTTGTTGTTCAGATAGTAGGGATGTACCGGACCAGAAAAGCAGGCCGATACTATGATAACCTGATAGCGATACTCTATTTTTTAGGTGGCCGATCCTCATCGATAACTTTAATTAATTATAATACAACTATAGTCAACAGTTAAAGATCAGAGAAGAGATAATTGAGGAACATTGTCGTGCGAGCTGGCTGAAGAGGAGGAGATCTGGTTGTAGTGGGTAACAGATGCTCACACTCTGCGAGAATGATATTCGCTCCTCTGAGTATGGCACAAGAGAGAGGGAGACGTTACAAAGCAGAGATACTTGTGATTTAGATGGGAGGAGATGTGCACTACGAACGTTAAGAATGGTGGTATTTGATTGGATGAATATGAGAAAGATTCTGCAAGTGAATAGAGATGATATAAGCTAGGGTGAAGGATGATGAATCTATATATAAGAAAGATTCTAGAGAGTAGGGAAGAAACTACAATATTTAAGCGAGGAAATTATTAATAATATATTTTCAATTGGGAGTTATATACGAGTAACAAGCAAAGAATGATAATTGCGGATATGAAATAGACGATAATGAATTAGGTAAATACTTTCTCTAATGAAGGAGTTGTGTGTCAAAAGTGATCTTGCTAGGAAAAGCACATTGTGAAACTCGCAGAACAAGTTTTCACGAAATGTAAATTTTTATACCAACAAAATCTGTAGATTCTACTCTAGAGTCTCATGTTTTAGACTCACTATGATTATCATATTTACTATATTTAGTGATTATTGGAGGTTCATCAGAGTTAGAGAGGACACTTAGTACTACTAATATAAGAACAAAAAGTGTGAATAAGATCGATAAAATGCATGAGCAGGAGATGAGGAGGGTGTTAGAGTTTGAAGAGTACGCCTTGGAATGTAATGATGACCAGAAAGGAGAGAAGAAGGAATCCAAATAAGAGTATATAAAGAGATAGTTTTGGGGTCGACACGCACGGAGAAGAGGATCTGACTCCGTGAGTTAGCATGACAACAACTGAGATGTATGGACACATCGAAAGGATCGGATGCACAAAAGAGACAATATTCCGGAAAGTATTTTTAATGCATGGCAAATGACACATATCAGGTTAGAAGACTCTGTGAGAGGCGGAGGATACACATATCATTGACAATGTACTAGCACATAGATGCAACGAAGTGAGAACAGGTTGCTAATGGGCGCATATATAGCATCTCGCTGAAGGATTTCAGGTGAGCAACACGCTGTGTAATCGCTAAGAGAGGGTCTGGAGAGAGAGCACTTTGTGCTACAATTTGAGGCGAGGTGGATTTTGCACACCTTCACTAACCGGAGTAGCAGCTCATCAAATTATTTCGTCTTCTCTCTCGGGTCGGGGGTTGCGATCGACTGATGAAGTGAGGGTGGCTAGATAGTTGTAAGTGTATGAGAGCACCTGCTACGCTACTAGAATATATTAAATAATGTCTGGAAAGAGGTTTAAATTTTATTGATGTCAGTGTGTCCACGATGAGTAACAGAGGTCCTGATAGGAGAGAATGGCGGCAGTGGGAGAGTTAGTGATTTGTGTTATATGTGGGTAGTGTAGTCTAGTGGACTCATCATTCTGTGTCTCTAAGGGTGAACAGCTATTACATGTGTACCGATTATTACAGTGATCCGGGCCTCGTCGCGTATCTCCACCAATCGAAGCCTCTAAGGGTGAGTGTCTAACACTTTGTCTTGTGTATCATCTAGTTGTGTCTCAACTAACTTATAGATGTACCTCGAGTCTGTGTCAAGGGTGGTGTGTGCTGTAACGAGATGGAGGGCGTTTCTTCTCCTTGTAGCTAGTTATTGCTTCATTAATGTGCATAGCGCTGAACATGGAGCATTTTCCATTATTCCGATGTGTCGCTAGACGAGCACTTTACTTCGGGCATGAACTTATCAAAGTCTATCACAGTTTGCGAAGAGTGAATGCACGAGTGAATACAGACACGATAAGCACGAGGATACTTATTTCACAGATATGAGGTATATTATTTATGCATGAAAAAAGCCCATAACTCAATATTACGTTACTAATATATCAATATGAATGTTATGCCTATATATAAATAGTAGTTATGTACTGATCTAATAGAAGCGGACTATTACCACTTATTTTGAATCTTTTTATATTTTATTATTATTTTTATTTTTTATTTTTTATTATTTATTTTTTATTTTTTTCTGTATTATTTTTTATTATCTATTTATTTGTCTCACTACTCATATTCCGTTTTTAGTCATCCTATATATATATATATAGTTACTACGGTATTATATAGCTCATATTTTTAATGAGATAGTTCTTATATAGATATAATTGGTTCAACTACGTTAGTATATAGAGTCGGAGGTGCCATTCTGTGGGGTTTCAGCTAGCTTATTAAGGATATATAACTACTATTAGATACCTTTTATTTTTTATTATTAGTTTATTTTATACTCACTAAGTTTACTAACCTAGCCTAGCTACGGTACTAAGGGCAGTAAACCTCACTATTTATCAAGGGTGGGTATATGTTGTGACGTACTTAATATTATACATATAAATCCATATAACCAATAATTACGTAAGATATGAGCACAGACGCTAGAGTGACTTATAAACAGTGAGGTGAGTAATATTATTATATATTTGTAAGTAGATGATTTAAAGTATTGGTTTTCAAAGTTAT
>JABUQX010020593.1:22500-29337 GCA_015478945.1 Trachelipus rathkii | reverse complement strand
TTCCCCATATTGGGGGCAGGTGCCTCAAACCATGCACCCCGGGAATTCCGAGAGGCATGCCAGAGCATTTTCTAGGTGTAAAATAAGATAGCCAGCGGGACCCAACCAACAACCACCTATCAGATAGAAACGATATGGCGGAAGATGAGGATTGAAAGATATAGAATAAATTAGTGTGAAAATAAGAGTCAAAGATGAGGACTTACAGATTACGTATGTTGACAAGGTCAACTCTGTGTTAGCGGCCGGAGGAGATGCACATAAACACTATTACTTTTTGGTTCTACACTATGTCACGTTTTCAAGTTGCCAACACCAGGACCATAACTCCATAACAAGAGTTAAACCCCCTGCGGGGAGAATATATATCAGTAATAATATATATATATATTATATTATATATTTATATATATTATATATATATCTATAATATTATTTATATATATATTATACTATATAATTTATAATATATATTTATATATATATATATCATATATATATATATATATACTATATATATTATAAGTGTTTAAAGTGTTGAGTGCAACCTTCAACCAGTTTTTTGTGAAATTAAAAAAAAAAAAAACCTAAACGTATTCTTCACCCATGCTGGGATCGATAACTGGGACCCTTGCAACGATGACGCGTGCATGCGTTGACCGCTCTTCGCCATGATCCAAGCTACAAGCAAGAAATCCGGCACTTTCTTCTAAGTAATGAATGAATAATTCATTCAACCATTATTCGTCAAGAAATAGCGAACATCCTCCCGCATCACACTCGGGACGTAGTGTCAGTAGCAGGATACTGCAGACATGGTTATCGGAGGAATACTAAACCGGACATAGAAAATACATAATGTTGCAACCTGACAATCAGTATTTAGTAAGATTCAACAACCCTTTAAACGTAATTTTCACCACTGCTAGAGATTCGTCCTGAACCCTCTGCAGTATGAGCCGTGCATGGTGTTTGCACACTCTGCGCACGATTCGTGGCGCAAGCGGTCTCAACGCAATGCACGCTCGATCTACAAGGCGGTCCAGGATTCCGGAAATCCTAGCATGGTGGAAAATACGTTATAGTTTTTTTACTTTAACTATTACTAAAACTGAGATTGCAGAGGTTGCAACATATGTATTACTATGCCCCGGGTTTAGTATGTCCTTCACCATCAGCGCCAGGTTACCTGTTTGACGCCTACGCTCAAGACGTTGCGAGCAGGAGAGAGTTTCGGCATAATGTTCTCGATCGATACTGGTGAACTGAATTTAACTTCATTTATCACTGAGAAGTTTGCCGAAATTCTTCTTTAGTGCATCGTGGCAGCAGCGGCTCAAAGCATAGCATGACTCATTCTGCAAGAGTCCAGAAGATCGAATCCCAGCCATGGTGTAAAATACCGTTTAGGGATTTTTAAACTTATATATATATATATTATATTATATATTTATATATTAATTATATATATATTATATATTATAGTTATAAGTATAATTATAATAATAAGTATTATATATATATATATATATTTATACATAAATATATATTTATATATATTAAAGATAAAATGACGAAAATTATATGTTAATTTTCTTTCTGATATATCACCACACACAGATTTAAATTACTAGTATAATCACCTATTTCTGTTTATCCCATTTGGAAATTTCCATTTCTGCAGATCAAATTCCATCATCCTTCCTTCGAAGTTCAAACAGGCTCTCATTGCTAAAACATTTAAAATGAATACACACAATAAACCTACGACATTTTCTTTTAGGCTCGTTAACTCCAAACTTGTGAATGAGTCACACACAAATAGACAAGTTCAAGATCAAAATATTACTTCTTCATTTTCGTATTATTATTATTTTATATATTATTATTATTTATTATTATTATTATTTATTAATTTCTTTCATTATTAATTATTAATTATTAGTATTATTAATTTAATTATTATTAATTATTATTATTGATTCTTTTTTCTGTTTATATTTTCGTAAGTTTATCTCTTCATCATTCGAGCAGTAACATATCAACCACATATGCATTTTATTTTTCCAGGATTAGAATTCATACTAATATGCCATTATATAATATATATAATATATATATATGATATATAATATATATATATACTATAGTAATATATATATATTATTATTATTATTATATATATATATATAATATATATATATATATACTATATACTTTTTATCATTAGGGTGTGTGTGAGCCAAAGATTATTATTCGGTACAGCGAGGCACATGAACGTGAATTACGTATTCACTGTTTTAGCATATTCAAAGCAATGTCCCGCATAACACAATGTGTAACAAGTGTCTTCGTTTAAAAAGCCAACAAAGGGAGGGGGAAAACATGAGCAAACAGAAAGGACATTGTTTCAAGTTATTATCTACTAATGACAGGCTCTCTTGCGGTCTAATAAGGTCACCAGGAATCATCGCAATAAAGGTAAAAATTAATTTGGTATGCAGGAAGGACCTTATGATATACACACAGCAGATTATATATATATATATTATTGTATATTATATATATATATATATATATTATATATATATATACTATATTTTTATATATATATAATAATTATATTATTAATATATATATAATACTATATATATATACTATATTTATATATAGCGGAATGTGTTAGATTTTACTGTCCGCTGATAATTAAAAGTCAGCATCACGCCTCATACCTTAAAACTGGGGTATATATATAATATTAGATTATATATATATATATAATATATATATATATATATATATATATATAATATAATATATATATATATTATATATAAAATATATATATATATATATATATCCCTATTCTTTGTCAATTCGCGAATCTTTTGCTTTCGGTGCTAAGCATTATATGGTACCGAAAAGAAAGAAGATTTAAGCTGGCGCAAACCTTTGACTTCAAATCATTGCATCTTTAGGTATTTTTTACTTCTCTTTCTAGCCATTTTTCTGATTTTCCATTCTGGTTTTGCTTGTATTGTCTGCTTGTTGAACGGCGGTCGATCGTCCCTTAAAACGAATTCTAATAGAGGTCTGAGGGGGTGGTACTCAGGTTCAGTTCTACCATAGAGCAATTCTTTTACGTGTTCTGTTTTTGGGCATTTAACTGATTTTCTATATGTCTGTTCTTCTCTATGCCTTAGAATCATGGTTCCTGTATCCATCTACTCTATATAATCTTCTTTATAGCTATAACAATCTTCGATAAGCCATAAAATTTCTCACTTTCTGTGTCCTTACATGTTCTTTGTGTTTCCCGTTTTCGTGATATTACTTGGAAAGGTCACATGATCTCCCTCGCTAAACAAGCTTCTTAATTAAAGGTTGGGCGTTCTGAGAAACCTTCAAAGTTTCTTCTCTAATTACAACTATGCATCGTGTATTTGGAATGAGAAGTTGCATGAGCAAGTATATAAGGAAAGTATGTGAGAGCATTTGCAAATTAAATCGAGTTCAATGTGAAGCCATTATGACTGAAAAAATCTGGGAGTAAATGAAGGAAGCCTTTGTTAGTGGTGCAAGAGAAGTATGTGGATGTGCTAACGTGGGAAGTAAGAATGCCAATAGTGAGTGGTGGAATGAAGAGGTGATGCTAGCTGTTAAAAGTTAAAAAGATGAGTGGTTAAACGTCCTAAAAGCCATTAATGATGAGGTCTCAAGTAGAAAGGTGTATATTAATATATAATGTGGGAAAAGGAAGACTAAAAATTACATACGTAGGAGGAGAAAAGAGAAAAATGAACAGTTTGGAAGGAGGATCAACTATAATTTACAAAGAAATAGGAAGCTCTCTGGAAGGTAGGACGAAAAGTTAAGAAAAAGAATAAGGGAAATCTTCAATGATTAATGAATAGGGATAGTACTTTAATGACTAATGAGATGGGAGGAAAGTGTGGAGGGAACACTTCGAAAATCTGCATAACAATGACAGTAAAGAATGTGATAGTGAATGCGTGTTGGTTTGATGATGTATGAAAAAATAGGTATTTTGGGGACGAGGTAAGTGGCAGGGAGGAGAAAATAGGTAGACTGAAAAAATTGAAGAATGGTAAATCAGCAGGTATAGATGAAATTACTCAGTAAAATGATCGAGAATGGAGGCGAGATTGTGATTGATTGGGTATGGATAAGGGGACCTGTAGGAACTATAGGGGAATTAGTTTATTGAGTGTTGTTGTAAAGATATATGGTGATATTTGTTCTAAAAAGTGCCTTGAGTGACTGATTGGCGAAGAACAAGGTGAATATAGAAGTGGTAGAGGTCGTGTAGATCAAATCATCTCATTGAAACAGACGATTAAGAAAATGAGAAAGAAGAATAAATTGTATTAAGGTTTTATGGACTTGCCACAGGCGTTTGGCAGAATTAATAGGGAAGCTATGTAACAGGTGTTAGTGATATTGGGTTTGGTGGTAGGCTTCTGGATGAAGTCAAAATAAAGAGTATGTATGTCGATAGTGAAGCGTGTGTAAGAATAAATGGAGTTGAAAGTGAGTTGTTTAATATTAATGTTGGAGTGAAGCAGGGATGTTTTATGTTTACTTGGATATTTAATTTGTATATGGATGAGGTGATGAAAGAATTAGAGGAAGGGATTGTATGGGAAGGTATTAGACTGATGGAGAATGGAAGAGGAGTGGAAGGTGTCCTACTTATTGTGCGCTGTTAATTTGGTTTCGCCGAGCATCAAGCTCATCAAAAAAGTTGGGTTCAAGAACAGTTTAAAGCAATTCGTACTTCCCTTCAAGGACGACATCACGCAGGTGTCCAGCCTGTCCTATCCCTCGGTTGCTTAATTAATATTGTAGTTCGTTGTAGAATATAGTGCAGACTCAATCAAAATCGCCTAGAAAAATCATATAAAAATTAAGAACATATAATGGGAAGGTAAAATTACTGCCTTCTCCGGGATTGAACCACCGTGTGTTGCGCCTGAGGACAATATACTCGATGTTTTACCACTGGGGTTGGGGGATAGCTCAGTGGCAAAGCATCGAGTATATTGTCCTCAGTCGCAACACGCGGTGGTTCAATCCCGGAGAAGGCAGTAAATCTTTACCTTCCCACTATATGTTCTTATTTGTTTAATATATATATATATATTTATATATATATAATATTATTATATATATATATATTATTATATATATTATATATATATACTATTATATTTTAATATAGATATAATATATATATATATATGTATATATTATGTTACTTACTGTCTTTAATGTCCTCCCCAGAAAGGTCCTGGGGCTGGTAGAAAACCACGACTGTCAGGTCGAGCTAGCATCCTGCGTCTGCCATCGGCTCGATCTGTCATTCCCACAGTATGTCTCTCTTAGTATTCTCCGTCCACCGCAGGCGCCGCGCATCTTCAATCAACGAATCTTGCCATACGGACTCCTTCCATCTCCTTCCTTGGTTTCCTTGAGTCTTCTTCGCGCATCCGGCGTCCGACTCCCATCGTATCTTTCGCCAGCCTGTCTTACATACATCCTTTCCAAATGTTCCCCACCATCTGATTCTTGCCAATCTATCCTCCGCCACCATGACGTTGTCGACTGCCGACTTTTCCCGGTTCTGCTCTCTTCCTTTTCCTACTATTTCTTTGGTCTGACCAAATTTTGCTCAAAAGAGCCACACCTCCTTTTGCCTGTATCCCTACTTTTCAGCCTTTTAGGTAATAAGTACACCATGTCTCTGCTCCGCTTCATAGCAATTAGGTGAGAGTAGAAACACTCCTTCGTACAATACTTCTTGGTTTTACCTCGACACATATATTGGTCTTTCTACCAAAAAGAATAACAAAGCCTTGCCGCTCGTTCCTAACTTCGTCATCCTATGCGTGAATCAATGCAATTCACAACCCTCCGTCCCTCCTGTATATATTCCACCAGTATTTGAATTCTGTTAACTTTCTATCAGCTTTCTGCCATGTCACCATGATTTCCCAACCCTCTTCCCCCTCTCTGCTCACCATCACACCCTCAGTCTTTCTCAGTGTTCAATTTTGTTAGCCCCTTTGGCTCCAAGTTTTTCACTCGAAATATCTTCGTAATTCTTTCCATTCCTTCTCTAACTTTTCCACTCCCTGACACCGCCAATCATCCGCACTATGCCATGATATCTCCCTCGTATTTCCCCCACCTCCTTTTAACCTCTTCAAAGACTTTGTCACATAATAAGCTAATTGAACAATTAAGGGCGACAAATTACGCTTCCCTGTCGTCAGTAACGTCGCAGCTCAACGTCGTGCAATCACATTGCGTTGTTCTCACATTGCACTTTAGCCACTTTGTAGAGACCTCTTCAGGCATCACACATCTTTTCCCACTCCATATTTCTTCTAACACCCTTTCCATAATCATTCCAGGTTACGTTGTTAAAAGCTTCCTTAAATCCAATAAACACTACCATAGAGTCCGCCTGTTGTTACTCGTAAAATTTTTTCTCCAATCTGTATTCAATGTGAACATTAAGGTTCTGTCGTCACTCCTAACCCTTCCTGTATCCATGCCTGTTCCTCTCCCATAGTTGGGTTCGATTGATCTCTTCTGTCTTTTCTCCAACACTCTTTCATATATCTTCGCCTATGATCTATCAAAGAGATCCCTCTGTAATTTTTGCCCTCTCCACTTTAGTTTATGATATTGGAATAATAATAGTATTTCCCCAAGCTAACTCTGGGACCGTCTTTTCTTCTCCCAACATCTTTAGAAAGCTCCAATATCTTTCTCTCTCAACAACGTCGCCGCCCTCCTTATCGAACTCAA
>JABUQX010020593.1:10000-15000 GCA_015478945.1 Trachelipus rathkii | reverse complement strand
TATTATAATATAATATGTATATTTACTAATAATTTAGTGACTGATGCTAAATAATAGTTATCTTCATAGGCATTTATATATATTTAAACGGAGCTTCGTTCGTATGTACGTATAGCTGAATAAATTAGGGTAAATTACATTAAATTGGGGTAACCTAACTTAATCTACCCTCAACCTGACCTTACTTAACCCTTAAATTGCTAACGCTTTCAAACATCTCAAACTTCCACCTAATGATGCCCCTTAAACATAAGAACTTAATCGAGGTCAACCCACTTACTTAAATGTCCATAATACTATAGAATATATTATAATTATATAGCTATAATAGTTATATATATATATATATATAATATTTATATATATATATATATATATACTATATATATATATATATATATATATAATATATATATATATATATAATATAGAATATCTATATATTAATACTTTAGTAGGGTTGGGAAAAAATTCGTGTAAGGGGTCGTGCAGAATTTTTCCATTAAATATTCTACCTTCTTTAGAACACTAAAATTTTAAAGTTAATATAAAATTGACTGAAAATTTCGGAGGAAGAATCTGAACCCCCAAAACCTTCCCCCCACCCTACGCTCGATACGACATCCTTAGATATATACAAAGCACTCTCTCGTATAACTATCAAAAGATGAGAGCTTCGTCTTTTTTCCTCACGCCAACTTCACGATTCGATAACCCAACTCACTATATAACTTATCTGTGATTAACCTCTCACACATACTATATATATATAATATATTATTATATATATATTATATAATATAATATTATATATACGTATATAGTTAATACTAGATATATAATATAGCTTATATATATATGTACTGTATATATATTTACCGTATATACTATATATATATATACAGCGTAGCCATAAATTTTTTCGGGGAGGTTCTCTGAGTCGAGTCAGTATATATAATATATAGAATTATTATATATATATATATATATATATATATATTTATTATCAGTATATAATATATATATATATAGATAATATATATACATATATATTATATATATTATACTTATATATATAATATAATATTATATATATATAGAGAGAGAGAGAGAGAGAGAAGAGAGAGAGAGAGGAGGAGAGGACCGTAGTCACAATCAGTCTTTGCGGGAGGTTTAATATATATATATACTTTACTATAGTATATAATATATATTATATATATATATTATATATAGATATTATAGTATATAGTATTATAATAGTATATATTATATATAATATATATATATATTAAGGACATTGCCCTTTGGGTAGGCAAGGTAGGCAGTGCATGCCCTACAAAAGAAGTGACATTATTTGATTTATATTTTTATTTTAATATTTAAAAACAAAATTTAATCCATTTACGGAACAATTTCAAAATTTTTAACAGGTCGAATTCGACAATTTTACGAAAAAAATTTCATTTCCCATTGTGAAAAGTAAAAATTTTTGTGCTTCTCCGACCGCTTATGCGAATCATTCCCTGATTAGTGTTGAAGCTTGTGCCTACTAATGGGTGATCGATTCTACGAGCTTTAATGATTCTATTAATCCTATAACTTACATATATGTGCCGTAATAAGGAATCATCTAAACTCGTGGCTTGTCGACTCGCAAAAGATACCAAGTGTTGGCGCTTCAATGTCGTCGGAAGAATAGATATCTCCATTCCCTCTCCTCCTCTCTCTCTACTCATACTCTCTCTCTCTCGTCTCATGCTCCCTCTACTCTCTCCCCTCTCTCTCTCTCGTGGTCGTGTGTCTTCCTCTCTCTCTCTGCTTTCCTCTCTCTCTTCTGGTCGTAAATATATAATACTATAGATATATATATTATATTTACTACTAACTAGCTCTTATACTATTTATTCTAGTGTATACTGTACTATATATATTATATTATATATAATATATCATATATATATATAATATATATTGATATCATTAATACTATTACTATTATAGTATGACTATATACTATCATAAATTATTTATAGTATATAATATATATTAATGATAATATAATAATATATATAGTATACTATATATCTCATAATATATAGACCCCCCTATCCTATATACCTTTGTAATATATCATTATAAGCTATATTTACAGACTCGTCTAATTTATATATTATAATTATACATACTCACTCCAAATAGATACTCTATAATAGTACCCTAGGACCCTGATTTATGTTAAATTAATGATATAATAATTATAATATATATCTAATTACTATTCAACTCTCTTACTATATATTATATATATATCTATATATATACTAACTATATAATATATAATATATATATATCTCATATAGAGTTATATGATATATATCTCATATCTTAGTATAATAGATAGTATATTTAAAAATTAAGCCTGCCTACCTTGAGAGACAAGTCACTCGGCACGTGCCTAGATATATAAATAGCATATTTAAGTGCTAAATCTTCGCAACCTTTGACTGATTATCCTAAGATTCTTTCGCACCATCTAAGCTTAAAAAATGGTAGTACATTCCCTTGCGTCATTTTCTTTTGAAATCATCATTATGAACTTTTATAGAGTGATTTGTAATGTTCGATCACCGGCACGGCTTTCCTCTTATCTAATTTTCTCAAGATTCGGAAGGTTTATTTGCCGCGCCAATTTCTCTATTCATATAAGCATAGCAACCAGGGTATGGTGCAGCTCTCACTCGAGTCCCCTGCACCTACATGGAGAAATGAATCCAATATATTATCCCCTTTACTTAACCCTTCCAAAGTCTTCTCATACATATATTGTTAACAACTTTTTGTCTTGGCGACTACCCGAACTTGACTACGCTCGCGCGAAGCACCCTCCAATTACCACGCAGCACGCATCTTGGCAGATCTCTCAAAACCTGCCGCTCGCATCCGCAATTTCCGCCCAAATTACCGCTGGTCATTTCTGAAAACTACCCGCTCCCTGTAAAGGCGTACAAGGCGGTACTTCTACGGATACTAACTTTTTTATTACTTGCAGTCTCCTCCAATCCCCTAACATTATTTCCACTATACTTTCTATATTTTCTAAACTTTCGTGGAAACGGTTCCAATCTTTAAGAAGGAAACGTTTTTGCCACTACAGTGCTGGAACCTGATCGAGCTGAATTTTCTTCGGTGAATAATTGCTGGTTTGGTGGGAGGTGTTCCTCAGAATATATACTCGTATATTACCAAAAATTACGCACTCGACTCATCCACATTTGGGAGAATCGCAGGGGTCAGCAACACCGGAGTGCAATGGTGAGCCTCACCCTGGGGGAACCACCTTGTTTATCATGGTATTCCCTGTGCCAGGTAAGTATGCTTGAATTATTTCGCTACTTATTCTTTTACTCATGGCTTGCACACCTGAAACTCATTAACCTTGTCTTGACTCTGCTTGTTTCGAGTTTTCAGCCAGATCAGTTCTGCTTTTAGTAATTACTTTCACCATCAAACTCCAGAAACTGGTGCTTCTTATTTTTCATCTCGGAATCGTACAAAAACATCTCTCCGTGACACTAAAAAAACTTTTTCTCCGTAGGAAATGAAAATAATCTTGCTAGTTTCTCTTCTTCCTACTCTTTGTAGCATTTTTCAAAGCTCTTGTTCCTTACCACACCATCTTTCTCAACTCTTGTTTCTTACCACACCATCTTTCCCAGCTCTTGTTCTTTACCACACTATCTTTCTCAACTCTTGTTCCTTACCACACCATCTTTCTCAACTCTTGTTCCTTATAACTTCTTGGAGGAGTACCCCTTGGAGGGAGTACTCCAACTCACCTATGCCTAACATTATAATTTCTTCTAAATATGTGATTTCTGCTCTCTTTGACCCTAATACTAAGAAGGCGTATGATCCTGAAGGTACTTCTCCTGTGGTCTTCAATATTTTAGCTCTGCCCTGATAAATTGTTCGTCTATGCCTGCCAACTTCAATCTTTCTTCCTACTGGAAGTGTGCACTCATTCAACCTGTGTCGAAAAAGAGGATCCCCTCAGAAATATAACTGATTGTCTATTGCTTTAACCCTGTTCATCTAAAGCTTCAAATCTATTCTAGGGACATGAAGATTTGAGAATTCATTTTAAATCTCTAATCATATTTAAGATAGATAGTATGGCTTTCAAAAGGAACGTTAGAGCGGCGATCTTCCTTTTCCTGTTGTGGCTCTTGGTCCTCTCTCTGCTCTTCAGGATTTCTAAACTTTACTCTTACAGTATCTAACTTTATCTCTTTGACCTTCTCTCTCTAATTTTCTTTCCGGTCTCTCTATCATTCATCCTTTGAAAAAATTTAATTATGGAAGTGCCCTAAAGGTTCTGTTGTATTATAATCTCTTTCTTTGTCTTCTTTTCATCTCGATCTTGATATTGTCTGGAGTTTTCCCAATCCACTCCGTTATGGCTGATTCCGCCCTTCTTGTACCGACTTTCAATTTTAAAATATAATCCACTCAACTTGCAAATAGTTAAATGTTGCGAGGCCTAGGGCTTTGGATTCACTGACCTCTGATCGTTTCTCTGTCTATGTTGAACAATTTGAAATATGGCATGGTACAACTATTTGTTACTCATTATTTCTTCAATTGTATTTCCGTTTACTAGTTGTTCTTCCTGGCAGGATCACATTGATCCCCTAATAAAAAAGGTTCTAAAAGGTTAGGAGTTTTCTTGATGTGTAGTTAGAACCCGCTTCAACACCAAACCATGTTTTCTTGATCAACCATAAAGGGGTTATTGCCGTTCTATGGTTTAGCACTTCTGGGGTTTCTATGCCACACATTTGCCACTCTTCTGAAAGTGGATTCTAGAGCCTATTCGACTTACCAACTCCTTCTCTCACTTTTGCTCTTCAATCTTTTCTGACGTTCGAACTATTCCATCTCACTCCATGTACTCTCGCTGTTTACAATGGATTTACTGCTCTACTGACTTTCTAGTC
>JABUQX010020593.1:0-2500 GCA_015478945.1 Trachelipus rathkii | reverse complement strand
TTGTGGCTTTTGAATAAAGTGATATCACAGCAACCTAATAAAAGAAAGTCAATGTTATTTTGTGTAGGATCCTAATTTAGCTTTATAATGGAAAGAGTGACTCAAATATTGGGCAAAAGACTTGAGCAACATCCTAAATGGACTTTGTAAATTACAAAGGACATATAATTTTAATAATAAAATATTTTTCTTATACAATAGCGTCGCTCACTAATTAAGATGTGGGGGGGATTGGGGTATTGGGAAAAATTAAAAACCCCCGGGCCCCTTTTTTTGGTTTGATGGGGGATAATTTCAAGTAAACTAGATTATGAGGATTATGTTGGTTGTATGACCAAAGATTTTCTACAGTAGGTGGAAAAGGAGTCGCCAGGATGCTGTGAGCTCTAGTTCCCCATTTTTAAATATATATTATATATTATATATATATATATATATATATATATATATATAATAATTACTATATATATATATAATATATATATACCTATTTTTATATATTTATATATATATAATATATACTATATATAAATATATATGGACATTTACATAGCTGGGCATGCCGCAACGATTTTCGGCTATTCGGCTAATCGGCTACGCCGCACTATCAATTCTTATAGCCGTAGTCGTAGCCGAAATTTTTTTTTAAATAGTCGGACAAGCCAACGACGCACTGCATTTTTCCGCGGCTATCGTTTCGGCTATGGAATTTTTTTAAATTAATTAAGTGAACCCTAACTCCGTTCTCCCTGATGACAAGTCACTTTCGAAAACGGGTTTTATATTGGTATGAAAAAGGCGTGGCATTGTAGTGATAAGTGTGTAATAATATTTTCAGTCTTAGTTCTATACTAATACGAATAAGATGTGTCAAAAGCTAAAAGAAGAAAAGTGCAACCTGTTTTAAACACGCAGTTTTATTCAAAATTCCTTTGTGATGTTCTTGTCATGTTATTATTTTATTAATTAGGTATTATTATTATTATTGTTACTAAGTAAATTAAGTAATATTATTATAATTACTAATGTACAGCATTAGTAGTTACTAGTTAATAAGTAATATAATTACTAGTTAAAATTATATATAACAAATTAATAATATATATATAATAGTATATATAATATATTATATATATTTATATATATATATATTATAATATAATATTATTATATATATATATATATATATATATATTAATTAGATTTATTAATTTATTCAGATTATGACATTGCTGTAAAATACAATAATTGTATAAAGTAATGAACATAAAATTATGGAAAAAATAATTAAGTACGAATGGATTAAGTTTGTGAAACTAGGACCAGAGGTGTTTCTGGAGACAGTTCAGCCGCTGCCAGTAGTAGCTTAAGGAGCAGCTCTCCCATTTTAAATGAGAGCTGTGACATGGACAGCCAAAGATCTCTTACTGATCCTGTCACTGTAACCCTTGATTGTGAGGAGACGAGGGATCCTGGAAACCAAGGCCAAGAGGGCAACGAGGATGCCGTCAAAGAGTTGAAAAGCTATTTGCTCACTCTTGAGAGGTAAGAAACTCGCCTCCATGCTATAGTAAAGACTAAAGACTAAAGACTAAAGAGCATAGTAAAGAGTAAAGACTATAAAGTAACCAAATTAAATCTTTAAATAAAATCTAGTAAATTAACTTTTTTTGAATTTTTTCATGATTGAACATTTAAATATGAAATTACAATAGTCAAATTCAAAAAAATTAAAAACTTCTATTTATTTCAGTTTCTTCATCTTTGAAAAATTTTTGAGGACTGATGAGAAAGTTGATGGGGTGTCTCTTAGGAAGATTCACACTGGTGTTGCCAAGTGTAAACATCCTGCCTGCAAAGGGAAGAAGGGGCTTTCCTACAGCACCCAGACAAGGTCCCACCTCAAGCAGCATTACAAGCATGTAAGTTTAAATAATTATTAATTAAATAATTTAGATAAGATCACAACAACTAACTGGTGTTGCTAGTTAATTAGTTATCAAGATTTAAACACTCTTGTATAAAGTCTTGATACTTTATACAAATGTTATCAAAGAAAATTAAAAAATTTGTAATTAAAGTTTGTATTATTTTTATATACCAGATGCACAATGACCTTCTCCCTCACCTCTCTGCAGCCATTGAAGGGCTTAGCAAGCGCGGTCGCTCCAGTTCAAGGGAGAGTGAGTCTCGCAAGCGTCAGATGTCTCTGGATGAGAGCTTCAGGTCAAAGTTCAGCCAGCAGAGAGCAAGACAAGGTTACACCAGGTGAAAAAATTCAGAAACATAATATTAGTTATTTTAATTGAACTCAATTTTTTTTAAATAGGTATATGAGCGACTTAGCGTCTTCACGTTTTAAAAATATTTTTATTAAAAATTTAAAATATATTGATTTATTAACTTAATTACTTTTTCATCATTAGGTGGTTCATTCATTCAATGATGCCACTGGATTTAGCTGATGATCCTTACACGAAGGAGATGTTTTACCTCATTA
>JABUQX010020592.1:40000-57500 GCA_015478945.1 Trachelipus rathkii | reverse complement strand
AAACAACACCAACACACAATATCAATTACATACACAATACCAACACAAAACACACCAACACCAACACCAACACCAAACACACACCAAACACCACACCACACCAACACCACACAACAACCAACACCCTCACCTCTCTCCGCCATTTATTCCCTATAACAAATCCATGTTCCAGACTTTCACACTTTTCAACTGATTAATACAAAGTCTTGGTTTACGGCTATCCCATGAAAGGTCCGAGGAATTAACATGAAGGTTTTCGAAAAAATTTCTTTCTCCCGATAGAAGTGGGGTAGACGTGGAGTAGTATTGGAGGAGAATGAAAGGAATCGATGCAATTCCTCTCTCTCTTATATCTTTAACACTTTACTTTTTTGATATATCGAATAAAAAAGCAACATGTTTTCGCCAATTCGACCAATAATGCTTATCCATATTAATAAAACAGGATGACTACCTTTTAATGTTAAACTGAACGCGACAGCACCAAAAAATAAAAAAAATAATGTCCGTCTCTCAAAAATGATCTGGTTCACATAGAATAATGAAATACGTATGATTTATTGAATAATGTGCGAGAAGAAGCCTCTAAACTATCCTCAGGTTTCAAAGATGTTCACACATGAATATACAATACATTAACGTATTAACCATGCACACATGGTGTGGTAACCCACTCTATATTCAACACAAGATGAGTCATTCTCTCTAAGACTTAATAGAAGTTCTAAAGTTTTCTGAAAGCTGAAAATGATTTACGGCAACACGATGGCTATAAACAAAAACACAAGTAGAGTTCTATGGTTTGAATTGAGTGAGACAGGAAAGAAGTAGCCCATCTCCTCCAAATGCAACATTAAATATATAGGAGTAAAAAATGCTTGTATTTCCTTCAAAAATATGATTGAAACTAATGGTGTAAGAAAACGAATAATTAAAAGAATAGCCTTATTGAGCTCTTTCTGTAAAAACTTCGGTTCAACAAAATGCAGAAGATTTCTTTTACTGCAATTGGATTGCATTAAAAATTACAACACGATTACTCACCGTTAATTTAGCATGTAAATTAGATATGCACATAAATGTAAACGTAAATGTAAATTAATTAAAAAAAAAAGTTATAAAAGGTTAATGATTCTACTTTATGATAACGAAGAGACAGAACAGTAAATAAATGAACAAAATAAAGTACAGTGTTATGAGAAGCAAGATGCAACTTAGAAATTGGGGTGGCATACAACTACTTGCAGTTAAATAAAAATCCCTCGGCCTCTTAACATGTCCCTCGGACTGTAATATCATTGGTACCCAAACTTCCCCATTCAATGACCTCGTTGAGCTTGACAAAAAGGTAAACAAATTAAAATTTTAAATTTTGGAGGCGGCATACTGATGATATTGCTATCGAGCTAAAATGCATCGGTGGAAAAAAAGTGCCTTTTATATAAACAAATTCAATCGTCAAAAAACTAATATCTCCCCTCCCCCCATCCTGAAACAAGGGAAGTTTCAAGTCATAGTGCATCTAAACAGTAATAATAATAATAATAATAATAATAAAATAATAATAATAATAATACTAATAATAAAATAATAAATAATTTTTAAATCACGGAATAGATTACGGAAAATAAAATAATAATAATAATATCATGGTTTCTATTAATAATAATAATAACGATGGTTTTATTATAATAAATAATAATAATAATAATAATAATAATAATAATAATAATAATAATAATAATAATAATAATAATAATAATAACAATAACAATAATATTAATAATAATAATAATAAATTATTATTATTATTAATAATAATAATAATAATAATAATAATAATAATAATAATAATATAATAATAATAATAATAATAATAATAATAATAATAATAATAATAATAATAATAATAATAATAATAATAATAATAATAATAATAATAATAATAATAATAATAACAAAAATAATGTGGTTGGGATCTCAAGATCGTGGAAGCTAAACTCCCACCAAAGAGAATAGAAAAAAAGGTTGTTGAAGACTATGTTGAAAGTACTGCAATAATAGCAAAAATAAAAGAAGGCCTCCATTCTTCCAGGAAATATGGATGACAACCCCTTAAAAATATGGTTTATTTGAGATATACCCTCTGTGCCCTCAACCCTAATGAAATTTCAATCGCACTTGAGAGGCGTTCTAAATTCACGATGATGAACAGCATATAAGGTAAAGAATACTCCGTTTCCCTCGTGCTAATTTAACCATTTGAACGGTCTGGATAGGAAACTACCAAATACGACATTCGGAAATATTATTTTTATTTTGTTCAACCATCGTAAAAAAATGAGAAAACTATATATTGACCACCCTCAGCAATTAAGGGTTTAACGCCTCAGAACTGCAATCTGCCCCAATCACCCTTCTCACTGCACCAGACAGTAATTTGATGCAGAAATGGGCAAAGTAAATAAATAACCCTTTCGAAGAGATCGCGGACTTTGGAAACACTAAAAGCACATGGACTCTACGATTCCTTTGAAGTAAAGTGATGATTGAGGATTGTAAAAGAGAATGTCATCTTTTCATATTCCCTGAAAATGTGCAAAGGGATGTCACCTCTTTAAAGTCCCGGGAATTTCTCCATCCGACATAATCCAACCGTTCAGGGAAAGTGATCAACAAGAAAGGATTCTAGGATAATTCAGTTCCTAAAAGGGAATATGATAAAAAAATGAACGTCTTACAATTGCCCTGAAAACTTCGAAAGGTTTGCAGTCCACAACGGGTTTAAAATATTAGATTTGCACCAAGTTTAAAGAAAATGTTTCCAGCTCCCCCGAGTACAAGGAAGCCAAGATAAAAGTTCTACAGATGTGTCCATGGAGCACAAGATAAAAGACGTTGCTGCGCAGTGCACGTAATGTCTAATTGTAGAGCATTTTATATGTTATGTCAAAGGACAAAAAAAATGTTTCGACTATTCTTCTTCTGAAAGAATATCCTCAACGCGTTGTCTCGCTAAAATTTGAGTTTGACGTATAGTTCTCTCTGGTTGGGAACCTAATGTCGAGGTATGTTCCTCTGAAGAGGACGAGCTATCTAAATTAAATATATTAGAATGGGTTTCTAACGGATATAGATGCACTATACCTCGAGTGACCTCACATTTTTCGTATTTAGTGATGCTGACCGGACATACCCATCAGGGGAAGTGTGAAGAAATTTTACAATGCCTAATTTCCATTTCAGACAAGGATCATCGTCCTCTACCAAGTCTACATTACGGATAGCAATGCTAGGATGGCCATAAACATTCCATGATTGTTTAAGATTAACTAAATAGTCCTTTCTCCAAAGGAAACTGGAATTTGGAAATAAGCAAAATTATATACCGATACCTTTAATTTAATTTGATCAGGCCCCGATAAGTAGTGTCCGATTCTAAAAGCCCTTTCGGAATAGGAAGAGTGTTAAGCTTATAACCCACGAGTAGGTGAGAGAGAGTGAAAGACTCCTCGCAATGGAGCTCGTCTCCCACAAAGGTGAGGGGTCTGCAGTTAAGAACTAGTTCGACCTCAGCAAGAACCGTATAAAACTCGTCATATGTGACTAAGATAGTTTTTAGAATTCTCTTCAGATGGGTTTTAGTTAACCCGATTAAACGTTCAAAGAACCCACTGTAGTGGGTACTACGAGAAGGGTTAAATCTCCAAATAATGAAGTGCTCGATCAAAAAATCTCTAACTGATGGCAACGTACGCAAAAGTTTAATATACTGAGATGCCGCTTGAAAATAAGTTGCATTGTCCGAGTATATTATAGAAGGAGTGCCACGTCTCCCTATGAACCTACCTGCCTTCAAGAAAGACTCTGTGCTATTATCGAATGCAAGCTCAAGATGAACAGTCCGGGTAAAACCGCAAGTAAACAGAACTACATAACAATTAGTGACGGCAGTTTTCGATTTTTTCTGCTATGATTTATGTGATGGGTTTGCTCTCCACCACACCAGAACTAGGAAAAGCCGCGAGAGGAGCAGAGCGAAAATGGACTGCCTGGAGGCGTTAGCACAGAAAACAAGGGAGGACTATCTTATTTATAGTCTGCCGCGCGCGTGTAAAATAGAACTTCCGACGAATGGTCAAAATAAGTTCTGAAATCCCTAAGTGGTGATGAGTATTATGAAAATGCCATACAATAAGCTTAATAAAATGTGAATTTGTACGGAGGAAGATAGGAAGCTTAGCATCATACAGAAGTTTGTCATTATTAAGTTTTCTATCGCACCTAAGAATATCAACTAACTTAAATTTAAATCTAGGAGGGGAACCCTTTCTAGTCTTCCTGTAATTGCTGTAGTTACAGTAATATTGATATCCTCTAAGGTGTCTTAAAATAATGATGGATGCTCGCTCATGTAGGCCTGTTATATGGCTCTAAAATCTAGGTGAATCCTCTTTGTCATAGATCTGAAAAAATGTATTTACAGCTGGATCCGCTTGAAGCTACATTAGCCGGGTTATCTTCGGTAGTAGGAACATACATCCACTCGGCTGATTTTAAATTTTCCTAATTTCATCCACTCTATTTTGGTTGAAAGTAGGGGGTTGCTTAGTAGAATGTATCCAATGCAAAGTTACTTGACTGTCACTCTAGCAATAAATTTTACGAACTTTTCTTAATAGACCCTCAAAAGCACTGAGAATGACTGTAAAAATTCGGTTGAAGAGTAAGGCCCCAATGAGTTCTAAACGTTACATGGTAAGTTCCTTTATTGGAGACACCTTGATCTTAGCCATAAGAACATTGGAAGCAGGTGTAGTGAGACTTGAATCTAAGTCAGTGTCTTAATCGGAAATGACATACACTACAGTAGCATAAGCAGCCTTCAAAGTAGCTGAGAGATCATGTAGCTCCACTTCCCTTTGAAATATTAATTTACCGAGGCAACTCAAATTTTAAATATAAATTTATGGAGGAGTATCTTCCACGTATCACTACCGGTGACAAAATACAGAGAGGATCGAACATAGTTGCTATATTGTGAAGAATCTTTATTTTAGTGTCGGCTTCCGCTTCAAAGGTCTTGTGATTGTAGGAGATTGTGTATTCCTTGTGTCCCACTCGAATCCCCAAACTTTAAAGGTGGTTTCATTAATACCAACAACTTTATTTATCTTGAATCGGCTTTCGCAAGTTGTTAGTTTGATGTCCACTCTCATAAATTGAGACCAACCTTTTCATAAGGATCCCTTGATTGGAAGAAAAAATCTGCAATCTTCTCTTCGGTGTCAAAGGTCCCGAAGAGGTTGTCGACACAAGTTTGATTGAGGATAATGTCCTCGTGATCAGTATCTGGATGTTGGACACGATGATGAATGCAAGAAGCTAACAAAAATGGGCTGTATGTGCCCCAAATAAAACACATTTAATTAATAAAAGGTTAAAAAAGGTTAATGGTTATATTTTATGGTAATAAAGAGACAGAACAATACATAAATGCATAAAATAAAATATGCTATATGCTGTTCTGAGAAACAAGATGCAACTTAAATCGAGATGGCATACAACTGCAGCCGTGAAAAAAAATGTCCATCGGCCCTCCCAACATGGCCGTCAGGCGGTAAACATTGGAACGAAACATTCCTGATTAATGACCTCGTTCCACCGAGCGTAACAAAAAGGTAAACAAACGTAAATTTAAAGCTTTGGAGGAGGTATACTTATACTATTGCTAAAGGGCCATTTATATAAAATTTTAATTGCTACAAAACTAATATTCTCCCCTTTTCTCATTCTGAAACAAGGGAAGCTACAAGCAATAATAGTACACCGAAAAGTAATAATAGTAATATCAAATCAAATCAAAAATACTTCATTCAATCAATGGTATTTATTACATAATACTTATAGTTAAAAATAGCAATTTAATATAAAAAGAAATACTCTTACCAGAAATGGGATTCTGAGGGGACGGTTTTGTCCTTTGAACCAATGAAGTATTATACGGCTTCACATTTAATAATAATAATAATAATAATAATAATAATAATAATAATAATAATTAATAATAATAATAATAATAATAATAATTAATAATAATAATAATAAAGAATAATAATAATATAATATATCAATAATAATAATAGTAATGTAATAAATAATCAATAAACAATAAGTGGAATTAATTATTAATAAAAAAAATCATTCTGCATAAATAGTTGTAACTTAAGGAGAATTCTCATTAATAATAATAATAATAATATAATATGAATATAATAATAATAATAATAATAATAATAATAATAATAAAAATAATAATAATAATAATAATAATAATAATAATAATAATAATAATAATAATAATAATAATAATAATAATATAATAATAAAAAAAAAATCAATAATACAGTATTAATGATAGTAAAGATTATAAATATAAATAACAGTATATAATAATAATTACTACATAAATTAATAATAATAATAAATAATATAATAATAATAATAATGAATAATAATAATAATAATATATAATACTAACAGTCATTAATGAATTATAAACATTAGCTAATCTTATCACTATATAATATAATAATAATAATTCAATAATAATAATAATATAATAATAATAATAATCAAATAATCATAATAATAATAATAATAAATAATTAATAATATAATTAATAAATGAATAATAATATATAATAATAATAATAATAAAAATTAATAATAAAAATAATAATAAAAATAAAATAATTAAAAATCATCAAAAAAAAAATGCATTTAATAATAATTTGTTTAATAAAAATTATTATTAATATTATAATAAGTTAATAATTAGTTTAATATTTAATAGAAAGATTAATAATAATAATAATAATAAATAGAGAATATAATAATATAATAATAATAATAATAATACTTAATTTAAAAAAAAAATAATAAAAATAATAATATACTAATAATAATAATAATATAAAATAATAATGAATAATGAATAATCAATAATAATAATAATAAATAAGTATACTAATAATAATAATAAAAATAAACAGTATTAAAATTAAATTAACATGCCTTAATATTATCACTATATAAGAAGAATAGTAATTGAGAATAATAATCATAAAATTAATATAATAATAATAAGAATAACTAATATCAAAAATAATAATATAATAATGGTAATAAGTATAATAATAATAAATAAAAATGCTAACAATATTATGAATTTAAACATTAGCTTAATATTATCACTATATAATAATAATAATAATAATTAATAATAATAATAAATAATAATAATAATAATAAAATAATAATAATAATAATAATAATAATAATAATATAATAATAATAATAATTAATATACTATATAATAATAATAATAATTAATAATAATAATAAATAATAATAATACTAAACAGTATTAATGAATATAAACTTAGTTATCTTATACTATAATAATAATAATAAGAATAATAATAATATAATAATAATAATAATAGATAATAATATAATAATAATAATAATAATAAAATTAATGATAAATAAAATAAAATAGAAAAAATAATAATAATAATAATAATATTAATGAAATAATAATATTATTATATATATTATGACATTTTATTATAGATTTATTATGATTATTATTATTTATTATTATTATGATTATTATTATTATTATTTTTTATTATTACTTATTATATTATTATTAGAGTATGTTATTTTTATTATTATTATTATTATTATTATTATTATTATTATTATTATTAACTATAACTATAACAACTCCCAGGAAGGGCTTTCGCCCTGTCAGTATGACCAGCATCTTTCTTTTATTGGCCCGAAAGCGCCATAGATCACTAGAAAACCATTTTCCTTGGCGCAATGCTCCGACGCCAGTCCTCGAGTTAAACACTCTCAGTTAGGGTTTTCGCCCTTTCAGTAGAACAACATCTTATATCGGATTAGGCCTCAAACACTCCCAGAGCTCTCCAGATGATCTTGGCTTTTGGCGCATAAGATTCTACGCTGGGCCCAAGAGTCAAGAAAGCCAAAAGAAAGACCGGGTTTGCTGCCCTGTCGTCCTATAACCATGCCGAAGAAATGATCTTCCTATAATCACATCGGTAAAATTAAATATCCATTCATCTTTGCCAAACATTTCAGTTTATGGAATTTTATAGTTCAAATCAAATATAGTTTTTTATAAAGAACAAGCTATGAAAATTTTGTTACTCTTCAGCTATTTTTGATAAAGCATATCGCTTTCTATATTTATGAGTTTTGTAGAGAACCGAAATGAAAAAGGTTTGGTCTCACTCGTCAGCGATTAAAATATTAAATTTTGTCATTGATAAAAGATTTTGATTTTCGTTGTTAATTTTAATTCTTATTATAATTAATTAAATATTTTTTCATTTTTATAATTTTTTTAACAGCTAACTGTAAAATTCTAGCCACAAAATCTGGCCACAAAACCTTCTCTTTCTCTGAGACAAAAAAACCATTACAACCTTTGCAGATCTCTTGAAATTTCTGCCTTCTTCTTCAGTCCGTCCTGTGTTCTTCTTATTCTTTTTCCCTTGCTGGGCTTTTAAAATGCTTTAATCTCAGGTGACGCCGGTCGAATTGATTATATTGATTTCATCGGAACGACCAAGGTTGATCGCATTGTTGCCAAAGATTTTCACTAGATTAGCATATTCATTTTATTATATTATATTATTATTATTATTATTTATTATTTTATTTTTATTTTATTTTTAATTCATTATTTATATATTATTATATTATTATTATTATTATATTTATTATTAATATTAGTATTATTATTACTTATTATTATTATATGTATTATTTTTATTATTATATTATTATTATATCATTATTATCAATTATTATCATTTTATCATTATTATTATTATTATTATTATTATTATTATTATTATTATTATTATTATTATTATTATTATTATTATTATTATTATTATTAAGTCTCCCTCCCGTCGTCCACCGGGAGGCCAAGAAACCCCGACAGTAGTGATCCTAAGAGCTGAGCGCTAGCCGATTTCGAAAGGAAGGAATAGAGCTATAGGTCTGAAACTTGGTATATGGTTATTGTGTAGGGATACAACTGATCTACACAATGAAGATTTCTCGTTAGGATGCTATATAGGCGGGTACCTCCCCCCCAAGAGCCGAAGGTGAAAATATAACGCTACGCCGTTGTTGCTGCTTCCTTTTCCGAGTGGAGATTAGGCTTAACGATACACAATCGAACAGGTGGATCACAGGCGAGGTTTGGGGACCGTAGGTCACCCCTAAAGGGGTGCAGCCCCTTTAGACCATGTTAGGCTTAACGTATCGGACTAAAATTTTTATGTGAGCTATATGATGACGTAATCTCGTCGGAGACGAGATTTCGTCCCTCTGCGTTCCCCCGTAAGGGGGGACGCTGCCCCTAAAAAAAATTAAATAATCGGTAGAAGATTTGAACTTGGAGTGACAGGGTAGAGGAGTCGGAGTTGGGTTGGAGTCGGAGTCGGAGTCGGAAGAGTCGGAGTCGGAGTCGGAGTCGGAGTCGGAGTCGGAGTCCAGGGACCCCCCGGAGGGGGGGGGTCCCCTCCTGAAAAGAAGAAGAAATGCATGGAATGCAAAACAGAGGAAGAAGAAGAAGAAAGGAGTAAGGAGGAAAAGAAGAAGAATGAGGAATGAGGAAGGAAAGAATGGAGAAGGAGTTCTGGACTCAGAGGCAGTAGAGTTCGGTACTGGCACCGAGTGCTGGAACGGTGCATGCCGAGTTATTAAATATTTGCTGTAATGATACAATTACAGGTGCTTTAAGTATGTATTGGCGTTCTGTAGATTTCGAAATAATGGTTTCAGAAAACCATCAAGAAAAAATAAAAAAAATAAATAATAAATAAATAAATAAAAATTCTTATTCTTTTTATGTTTATTAAACTACAAAATTCACCGTTTTACATACCCTTAAAACAGTAATCAGAATAAAATCAAACCACACCAACCTACCCTCTGTCTAGTCGTGATCTATGATCTATTGATCTATTGATCTATTGATTCAGGTCATATTTTTACTAGAATTGTTATGTTTACATACCTTAAAGCCGTAAATCAGTAAATCAAACCACCATCCAACCACCTCTGGGTACCAGTTGTGAATCTATTGATCTATGTGATCTAGTGATCTAGTGGATCATTGAATTTCAAGTCAATTATTTTACAAAATTGTCACGTTTTACATACCCTAAAATCAGTAAATCAGCAAATCAAAACACCCTACCCAGTACCCTCATATCCATCCTTGAATCCTAGTTGATCTATGATCTAATTGATCTATTGATTCAGTCAAGTTTTTTTACAAAATTGTCAACGTTTTTACATACCCATAAATCAGTAAATCAGTAATCACAAACCTCGATCCAACCACCCCTGTTCCCATCCGTGGACTATATGATCTATATGATCTGATTGCAATTACTTGATCAATTGATGAATTTATTCAAGTCATATTTCGAAGTATCATTTCGAAAAACATACATAAAAACAAATTTCTTTATTACACAGAGCAGCGAAAGTATGCAACCGTAACAAAGTTTTCACATTACATAAGCTTACTTAGCATTCACTCTGAACTATGAAATTAAACTCGTACAAGAGACAACACCTGACACACTTTAGCAACAGAATAAACTGTATAACCTTAACAAGTTTCGTCACTTAACACCATAAATTAACTAACCAAGCATACAAAGACCTTACCTTTTCAACCACCTTGTCAAGTATATCTCTAACTTGGAAGACTAATTAGTATTAAAAGGGTAAAAAAAAATGATATCACAAAAAAAAAAAAAAAAAAAAAAAAAAAAAAAAAAAAAAGTCATTGTGATTCTCATATTTCACTGACACGAATATAAATTTAGTGTAATGAAGGGTTCACATCAATTTAAAGCTGAACCAATGGCGTAACATGAACTAAGAAATAGTACAAAGACAAAGCCTTAACCACAAGCTTACACACGATAAACTGTTAACTTCAACAAAAGTTCCACACTTAACACAGTAAAGTAACTAACATTGCATGCAAACCGTAACCTATTCTTAATTTTTCAAGGATATCTCTACCATATTAACGTTAATCTTAGCACTGAACAGTAACCTTTAGCAAAAATTTATCACAACATTGGTTATTTATCATACTGATCAACAAATACTCTAACGTAACAAGGTTTCCACATCAATAATGCTAACATTGATGTAAAGTGACTATAAAATAATGACAAGACAAAGGCCTAAACAAAACTTACACACGATAAAACTGTTTAACATTAAACAACCAGTCACACTTAACACCAGTAAAGTAAACTAAATAACATCAGAACAACGTAACTTATTCACACATGATCAAGCATGTCTCTAACATACAAATGTTAATTTTAATTAACATGGTAAATGTATCAACAAATAATTTTACCGATACTAGGGTAATCATCGATACAGACCAGCGAAAGTATTCTAACGTAACAAAGTTTCACATTATATAAGCCAACATAACATTGCTAGAAATAAGAATATAATATCACAACGACAAACCTGACACTTCTTAAGCAAGAATAAACTGTTAACATTAACCAAAGTCCAAACTTATCATCAGTAAAAAGTAACTAACAAGGCTCACAAAACAACATAATCCATTCACACTTTATTAAAAACATATCACCAACATGACAATGTTAATTTACATAAACATAGTAGAAATATTTACAAAAATTTAGCCATAACCATAACCAACCATCATAATACCCTACATGGGTAAAAGACAAACAGAACGTAAAGTTTACCCTCTGTAAAGCTAAAACTTGAACATAACTACTTAACACACAACAAAACCAGGCGACATAAAACAGCTTCATTAACAAACTTAGGCAATAAACGGAACATACGACGGGAAGCTAAACAAGTTTTCATTTTATATAACATATAATTTTCATTGAAAACAGCGTTATATAAATACATAAAACAATATAAATACATAAAAAAACATAAGTTTATTTTAATATATTAATTTTAATCTAATCAGAGAACATAGGATTTAAGTTGGGGAAGTTCTATATATCTCTCTAAAGATTCAAACACCATTGAAAGGATGTTGTAAGTTATTAAATGCCATTCGAGCAACACCTAAACCAGTTTTTCGGCATATTTCGATTCAACAGCCCTTCTCTCATAACAAGAGAAGTAAATTCATCCCAAGCTGAAGTTATTAATGCCGCTCCTGTATACTCGTATTATACGGGAAACCATATGTTTCGGTGGAAATATCATAGATTACACCATGTGATATAAGTATTAAGTCCTCAAGTATGTCAAACACCGTTAAGATGCGATGTTAATTCGTTTTATTTTAAGCAATCTGTAATATTTTTAGATGTTCGAACTGTGAACCTAGACACGAATGTCTGAAGGTAACACAATCGAAGAGTTTCCAGTAGTTGCGTACATCAAGGGTTTTAATATCGTCACACGACGAGAACACAACGTCTATTCTATTAGAACCTCTCACGTTATCTTTCCAGTTAGATATTTCACTGCTAGTCGAATATATCAGATGACACATATTTATCCTCTATCCATGCTGCTGCAATATTGATAATCTTGATGAACTCTTCAACACAAATGAATAAAGGTCTATTATTTGAACATCTGGATGGAATACAAGCAATGTATCGGTATCCATTCGGTTGACGATTAAATATAATGACACATCGTTGGAATAACGAGCTCTTCGTGAAAGATATCAACAACAGGTGTAGAGATGCAAGGAGATGTCATCGTACCAGCACAGCGAAAAATGTCCTACTGACGGAAATCGTATGCGTAAACAACCCTTAAATGTAATAAGATTCTTTCTTTCAACCAATCAGAAGAAGTAAACAAGAATACGACGCACGAACGAACCAGTATCAGTCAAAAGGGTATATATTCTCGTTAGACAAACCAACAACAACAACAAAACAAACAACAACAACAATAAACATAGTACAAAAATACGTTCTTATATATAACCAACGAATATATGCTGAATCGTAAACATTGTTTTCACCTTAATGAAGTAACATACTGACCAGACTAAGAATATATTGTACTAAATAACAAAACCTAACAACCACCTTACGCACGAATAAACACTAACATTAAGTTCACCACTTACGCCAGTAAAGTAACTAGCATTGCGTACAAAAACGTAACCATTCATACTGTTTCCAAGGCATATCTCTAACAAGATACGTTAATTTTACACTTGGAGCACAGTAATTTTAAACAAACAATTTATCATAACCAGGTCTAATTATCATACAGACCAATGAATAACGTAAACATAACAAAGTTTTAACCAACATAACATAAAAATAAGTCTTTGAATAAAATATCATAGAAATGTGTAATTACTGATTTTAAAGCATTAAATCAGTAAATCAGGAAATCAAACCAACCTCCCCACCCCTCCCTCCGACCTTTTAGAGATATTGATCTTATTGATTATTCACATTCGGATCAATTTCGGATAAACATACACAGAAAATAAGTTACTTTATATAACTAACCATCGAATACTATCGCTAAGCGTAACAACGTTTTACATTAATAAAGTAACATAGCATAGCTTGAACTAAGAATATAAATGTACCAACGACAAACCTAAACAACCCATAACGCAAGTATAAAAACTACTAACATTAAACAAAACTCCCGCGCTTAACCACAGTAAAACTACATAACATTTCATACAAAAAAAGTAACCTATTCACACTTTTTTCAAGCATATCTCTAACATATCAATGTTAATTTTACTATTAACATCCGTAATATTACACAAAATTTAGCATTAACCAGTCTTAAGCTCATACTGACACAAATATAATGCCTAACGCTACACATACATCAACTTCGTAATATTTAACAAAAATTCAATCATAAACCTCGTTTAAAATATTCATAATCCCAAACGATAATTGCAAACTAAACAAAGTTTTTAACCAAATAACATAAAATAACAAAATTTTAATCCTGACCATTACATTAAATAAGTTCTTTGAATAAATTATCACAGTAAAGCGTAATGTTACTGATGTAAATCAGTAAATCAGTAAAATCAGTAATTCAACAACCACCCATTCCCTGCAGTCCCTACCATCCCACCTGACTATGATCTTCACTTTGTTCAGGTATATTTTCGAGTATCATTTTGGATCAGCAACAGGTAAAGACGTTTTATCTAACAAAATCCCTTAACAAAGTGACCATCTATCAAAGATACCAGCATCTTGAACTATGATGACACTATCTTCATCAAAGGTCACTCGTCTCGAGCTAATAAGAATCATGTTAACTATGACATAACAGTAAGACAATTAGCAAATTCTCGGGCAAACACTGACATTACTAACAAAAACTTAACCTAGGTTCACGTTTCTAACACATCATCGACAGTTAACACAGTAATATCTTACAAAACTCATCATTTCTCTACAAAATCAGTGTTAATTTCACCCTGGCATAGTATATTTACACATAACGTACCTTAATTACGAATAACAGAAGTTTCATAACAGAGATTCTAAGAACACACACCTTCCGAGATGAAAACCCAAAGGGGGATGAGCCCCATGAAAGGGTGTGTGAATTCTGAGAGGGGGATCACCCCGAAGGGTGTAAGCGGGCATTACCTCCTTCAATATAGTATACTATATATATATATATAATATATATTATATATATATATATATATATATTATATATTATATATCTATATACTATAGGGTGTGATAGGTTAGGTATATATATCATTATTGTTGTTGTTGTTGTTAGTTAGTTTTTGTTTGTCTAACGAAATATGATACCCTTGTTGAACTGATATGGTCGTTCGTGGGTCGTTATTCTTGTTACTTCTTCTGATTGTTGAAAGAAAGAATCTCATTACATTGAAGGGTTGTTTACGCATACGATTCCGTCAGTAGACATTTTCGCGTTGCTGGTACGATGAACATCTTCCTCGCATCTCTACACCTATTGTTGATGTTATCTTCACGAGGAGCTTCGTACTCCAACGGATGGTGTCATTATTTTAATCGTCAACCGAATGGGATACGATGCATTGGCTTGTATTCCATCCAGAGGGTCCAATAATAGACCTTTATTCATTTGTGTGTTGAAGAGTTCATCAGATTTAATCATATTGGCAGCAGGTATGGATAGAGATAATGTGTGTCATTTTGATATATCGACAGCAGTTGAAACGTATCGAACTGGAACAAACGTGAGAGGTATCTATGAATAAGACATTGTGTTCTCTCGATTGACGATATTAAACCCTTGCATGTACGCAAACTACTGGAAAACCCTCGATTTGTTACCTTTCAGACATAAGTGTCTAGGTTTCACATCGAACATCTGAAAATATTACAGTATTGCTTGAAATAAAAACGGACATTAACATCGACATCTTTAACGATGTGACAATACTTCGAGGCACTTTAATACTTATAGACATGTGTAATCTATGATATTACACCGAAACATATGGTTTCCGTATAATACAGTATACAGGACGGCATTAATAACTATCAGCTTGAATAATTACTTCTCTCTTGTATGAGAGAATGAGTGCTGCTAAGTCGAAATATGCAAAAAATGGTTAGTTGTTGCTGATGCATTTATACTTACAATACCTTTCCAAAGTGTGAGAATCGTTGTAGAGAGATATATAGAACTTACCAAACTTGAATCCTATGTTATGGTTAATTAAATTAGATATATTTAAATAAAACATGTTTTTTTTAAAACTTATATGTTTTATGTATTTATAGAACGCTCTTTATTTCAATAGAAAATTATATCAACATAAAAAATGAAAAACTTGTTTTACTTCCTCGTATGTTCGCTTTTATTGACTAAGTTGTTAAATGTACGCATGTTTATTCGTCTGGTGTGCTGGTTAAGTATGTTATGTATATAGTTTAGCTTTACACGAGGGTAAAGACTTACGTTTGTTTGTCTTTACCAATTAGGTTATTCTATGATGGTTAGGTATGTTATGCGTAAATTTTTTGTTAAATTTAATACTTCGTTAATGTTAAATTAACCTTTTCATTGAGTGATATGTCTTGATAAAGTGTGAAATGGATTATGTTTTGTGATGTCTTGTTAGTTTACTTTTACTGATGATTAAGTTGACCTTTGTTAATGTTAACAAGTTTATTCTTGCTTAGATATGTTAGTTTTGTCGTTGTAAATTATATTCTTAGTTCTAGCGATGTTATGTTAGGATTATTAATGTGAAAACTTTGTTACCGTAGCATATATTCGTTGGTCTGTATGATAATTACGCATAGTTATGGTAAATTTTTGTTAAATATACCATGTTAATGTAAAATTAACATTGTTATGGTAGAGACATATGCTTGACCATGTGTGAATAAGTACGTTTATGGATGTTATGTAGTTACTTTTACTGGATGTAAGTGTGGAAGTTTCGTTAAGTAACAGTTTATTCGTGTTAATTTTGTTAAGTTGTTTTTTTACATGATTTCTTAGTTCATGAACGCCATTTAGCTTATGATGTGGAAACCTTGTTACGTTAGATATATCGTGATCAGTATGATACTTAACAATAGTTGCTGATTAAATTTTTGCTAAATGTTACTGTGTCAGTGTAAGATAAACGTTAATATGTAGAGATATGCTTGAAAAATTAAGAATAGGTTACGTTTTTGCATGCAATGCTAGTTACTTTACTGTGTTAAGGTGTGGAACTTTGTTAATGTAACAGTTTATTCGTGTGTAAGCTGGTTTAGGTTTGTCTTTGTACTTATTTTCTTAGTTCATGTTACGCCATGTCTTAGCTTTATTTGATGGTGGGGGAAACTAATTTACGTATAGCAGTATATTCGTTGATAAGATGAATTAAACAATGTTGTGAATAAAATTTAGTAAAATTTATCATGTTAATATAAGATTAACATTGTTCTGTTAGATAATATACTTGACAAGTGTGAAAGTAACGTCTTTGTATGCTTATGTTAGTTAATTTACTGTTGTAAAGTGTGAAACTTGTTAACGTTAACAGTTTTTCATGTTTAAGGTGTGTCAGGTTGTCTTTGTTACATACTATCATAGTTCAGATGATGCTAAGTGAGAGCTTTATTAATGGGTTGAAACTTTGTTTACGTTAGACATATATCACTGATCAGTGTATAAAAGAATTTGTTTTTATGTATGTTTATTCAAAAATGATACTCGAAATGTTGACTTGAATCAATAGATCATAGATCAATAGATCCACAGGCATCAATATGATCAATAGATTCACGGTTCAATGGACAGGGGTGTTGGAGATTTTGATTTTACTGATTACTGAATTAGGGTATGTAAAACGTGACAATTATAGTAAAAAATTTGACCTTAATCAATA